>JAVFBW010111161.1:0-16284 GCA_034783835.1 Mopalia ciliata | reverse complement strand
CGATAGGTTACGTGGGTTTTAATTCACGCGAACGGTAGATCGGTTACGCAAAATTTTGAAAAAATAAGGCCTGAATCACACATCTGATAACTTACCTTGAAAAATTTACACTGTTTCCCCCGTGGTAAGCTGCAGGTGAAGAACATCCGCTTCATGTTCACTCCCTCTTTACGCACTTCTCTCATCGCACAGACTTTCTTGTGCTCAGGACAGTTGGGAATACGGTGTTTTTTAAGATCTCCCCCGGAAGCCTTCTGTTTTTCTGGAGTACTATCAGATAGAGAAGTCCTTGGGCGCTTAGAATACGGCTCAGGTAGGGAATCTAATTTACGTTTGTTGACAAGAGTTGTAGATGCATCATTACATACTAATGAGGTGTTACAATTCCTAGATCCTGACGCTTTCTGGTTAGATTGTTTTAATGCACCAATTTTATCAGGATTATCAGGCTTTATAGTTTTGTGTGAATGAAGGCTGTTAATCTGATGATGTCCAGATTCAGGTTTAATACAATCCACCTCTCTAGGGGTCAGACAAACAATACAGTTTGTCTGGGTAGCTTTGTTAAGTAAAGTACAAAGACTGCACTCCCATTCTGATCCGCTGGATTGAGGCCCCTTCTGTAACCAGCCCAATAAACTGTTCTTCTGGGGTAGTCTGAAATACAGAAAACATAACAACAATGAAGGTAACATCAGTACATCACATTGAATGTCTAGATTTGTTGGCTTGTTTTATAATAAAGCGACTCATTAAAGGTACTGCCATGTATACAAATGCTTTTGAATGTATCTCAAGGCGGCCTTAAATTCCTGTAAATTGATTAAAACTGAAACAAAATACATCAATGAGGTTTGCTAAAGTGATTGGCACCTCAACAGGCCTGTGCTGTAATCTTTTCTGGAATTTTCCGCTGGTTTGCTGATTTTTTAAATTCATAAATGTGCCTTTATGAAAAATAAAGCAAAATTGCTTTAAAACACAATTTTCATTGAAAATCAGATGACGATTTTTTGTCAAAAATCAGAAGCAAAATACAAAGTTCTCCTATATTAAGTTTGCAGGGGAGACCCTGTTCTGTCCATTCTCCACAACAGCACAGGTCTGCTAAATATTGAATAAGTTTGTATCTTGGTTTCTGCTGCATTATAAATAATTATATCCAACAAACTATTGGACTTGACAGAGCATTCATCTCAACCAATTGCAGAGACTCCACATGTAGACACACATTTACTTACCCAGCTCTGCCCACTTTAAGGCATTCCTAAGATATAAAACTATCCACAAATACCAGGTATTACTATTAGTTATTGACGTTTTATGAAGGGTGTATGGACTTTTATGACCATCCTGCAAACTCGTTCACCCTGAGCCACAGGTGAAGGGGCGTACAGGCTTGCAGGAAGGTCATAAAAGCCTGTACACCCTGAGAAAAAATGTTTTCCATCCGAGTTACCTCCCCTGACATCTAGCGCTGCCATGACAAGTTGACAACGCATGCAGCTTTCAGGCACGTCGAAAGGGCCCCGACTGACCCTGCAAAAATATGGCCAGCACAAAGACGTTTCTGGTACTTAAACGTCATTAAAATTGAGCGATTGTAAAGCAGTTATGTTTTTAACTAACTCTGCCAACCAAAAATCAATTTCAAAGATACGTTTTATTATATTTAGAAAATAAGATTTGAAGCATAGGCGGCCATGTTTGTTTTTATACTACCCGTGAACTCTTGTGACATTCGAAATCTCCGGGATCTACAGGTTTTGACCCCCCTGCACATTGACCAATCAGAACACAATGAATTTGGTTGACGGATAATAAATGATTACAGCTAAAAACTCCGACTTTATCCTGGCTTTAATATTCTTTTTAGTTGACTGTCAGCATCTCTCTTTGACATCACTATAGGCAGTTGACAGAATGTTACATGTATGCCCAGGCTATAACTCAGAAGGGTTGTATACCACTGCACTGCAAAGCTTGGTAATAAGTGCACAACAATGATTACTTGGACTGTGTAGCATTTTAACTGATTGCCTTCTTTCTCTATTGATGAAAATCCTATTATTTAACCTGTATATAAATAGCAAATACATTGCATCTTTCTACCAGATAATTTCAGATCTATATTGACTATATCTATGATAAAACTATTAATAAATCTTACATTTGTGTATTATTTTTGAAGTCGTTTGTTTGACAGTTGTGACAGAAGTAGGTGTATCTATCAGCATCCAATCCCATCCTACAGAGCACCACCTTCCCCTGGCACTGGCCACACTTTTCTCTACCATACACCTTCATGTATTTACCCAGACTTACACCAGTCTTACGACACTGTCAACATAAATAATCATTAGTGTTGGTTCAAACTTAATGTTTTTTCATTTGGACTATGGGGGGTTTCATTCCAGTTGTCAACGGAAACCACCCTTGACCCACTGGCACCAAACAAAGGACACCAGATGATTACATTAATTAATTAATTGATTGATGTGATTGAGGGTGTTTCACTTATACGCTTAGTAAAGTGAACCTGCTTCAATGTTCCGTTCACAGGATCTAGTCCACCTGTCGACCATCAGGTATACGAGCAAGCCACATGTTGTGGCTCTGGCAACTGCACGGGTGGTTTTTACGAGGTTTCTCCCCCGTTTTCAGTGGTGCAGTGTGAAGAAGACAATCTGTCATCGACAATCTGTCATCATATAAATGAAATACCCTTGAGAACGACGTTAAACCCCAATCAAACAAATTCACTTATATGATTCAGTGTAATTCTAAAGAGTCAACAGCAAACAACTATAGCCTAAAATTTCATAAACAAAAGGTGTGTTATAAAGGTAAGGTTCCTCCATCCTTCATTAAAACGTCTCTACCCAGAGGGCCAGGGGTTACCCAGGAATATGGGTGCAAACTCAGTGCTGGACTTCTCTTTAAAAAATAGAACAGAACAAAAATAATCAGAACCCATCTTCGTTTGTGTTTTAGGTTGCACTTAATGTGATTTATTGCTTTGAGAGCATGCTGGCCATATGTGGCAGAACATCACAAACAAATCTGCTTCCCATTACCCTTTAGCTCTGCGAACACCAGGGCAACAAAAAGCAACCTCTTTTCTCACCTCTTACAATCTACCACAGAAGCCGCTGGAGTATTCTGCAGGGCCATGGCCCACCCGTTCCCTCACGGGGCAATAGAGCATTGTAGTAGGATTGGTAAGGATGCACACTAATTAACCCACAGCTGTGGGTCCTTCACAAAATGGAAGCTTAGTATGAAGCCACATAATATGGTCTAGGTGTTTTTTTGGACTGAATTGTCTTGGCACACCAAAATCATCTTTAATTCACGCTCTCTCGTGATAATTTGACAGAGAAAACTTACCACATTCCCCGACAGACACGATCGTAATCAACTGTTGCTTGGAGCAGGCGGCCACCTTCAACTCACATTCGTTTTTGTATGTTACACCATCAGTGCCGCACACTTTCGACATAACCTGGTGGTATAGAAATAAATAAAAATTTTGTCGGATAATCAAATATTTACATATTTCCACTTTTGTACCGCACAATATAACATGACATACATGTATATACAGAATAGGGGATAATGGTTTAGTTTGTTTGATTGGGGTTAATTTTGTATTCAATCAGTATGGTAGTTCTTGTATATGATGAAAGATATACAAACTTTCTTACAAAGTGTTATTAAAATACATCTGAATACCAAGAGGAAACCCAATAAAAACCCCCCCGACCATGCTGAGACAACCTGATGCCTATTTAGGGAAATCGAACCTGTGAATGGCAAATGGAAGGAGCATCAGTAGTCTGACACACTTGTTTACTTTTCAGATTGAGAAGCACCGACTCACTCATAGATTTGACAACATGCCAGCACAACATGTGAAGGAAACCACCCTCAACACCACTGGCAACAAAGAAAGACAAGATACGACAAAACTAGAAGCAATACCGAGACAACACAAACAGATCGGCTTCATTTTTTGCCGTAGCTCCAAAAAACGAAACTATTAGAAAGTTTTCTCCGAACCTACTTCCTCAGACAGACTAACACCGAAGCCAAAGTGGCAGACTAATATATTCAGGAGTTTGAAACCATTTAACCTTCCCAATAAAAGTTAGTTTGTTTGTTTGCTTAACATCATGCTCAAGGGTATTTCACTTACATGATGATGGAAAATTGAGGGGAAACCTTGTAAAAACCACCCCTGCGATTGCTGGAGCCACAAAATGTGACTCACTCATATACCTGAGGATCAACAGATAGATTTGATCCCGTGACAGTACATCAAAGTATTCTGAGAAAGCGCACTCGCTCACAACTAAGCCACGGCTACGGGTGTAACATGCAGATAAAGATCAGTTTCCTTTTGAAACTGTTTAATAATCTTCTAAATAGGGCTTTTTAAACTTTAGGGCTACTTTCACAAAATGTACGTATGATATGTTTACTTCTTTGCTTTAACACAGTCAAACTTTATCATACAAAATTTTGTGACAGTCACCTTGCCTGAGAGCTTGAAAAAGTAAATCGATATAGTTTTTGAAACCAGTGTGTTTTAACCAATAAAACATTACGAAAAATAAAACAATTTTGATTCTTATTTCGGTCGATTGCAAAAAAAGAGAGACATTTACAGAATTATTTAGTCTCAACATTACAGCGGCATGCAGTCAAGGTACTACAACTAACGATAAATACAACACAGTAAAATTTAACATGATCTAAAGTGGACATGGATAATCGAATCAAAGGTATTTATAAGAAAGAATAGAACATTGATAAGATCTATCTAACACAACAGTCTGGTACCTGGCTAAGTCTCTGTATCCGGAAAGGCAGATAAAGAAACAGGATCATTACAGTGCATGGGGTGGAATTTTGGTAAGGTAAATACAATTCATTATTCTGCAGGAGTTATGTCCCTTTTAGAACGCTGTCAGCCATATTATTAAAAAAAAAAAGCAACTTTGTGAATTTGATCAAATATGTAGGCCTTCATTCCATATTCAACCTGCAAAGTTTTCTGAGCTAAAATCTGTTCGAATTAAGAAAGCATTAACCCGAAATAATGAAAATGCTGTTAATATTAACTTTCTAAAAGACACAAAAACCATAGATTAAATGGTGTTAATCAACGCCCTCTAGGTAAGACACTGGGGTTGGAAAGTTCCTAAAAAGGGAGATAAATCCGCACTCATATAACGAATATTGCCCCCTATGTCCTTAACTAACCATTCAACTTAATTGCATATTCTTGCTATATTATTGTTATTCAATGGTTAGCGTAAAAATTTTGGTCATTTGATTTCAAATTTATCTCACATTTTGACCACAGACAAAAAGATAAATAAATAAAAACATTTAAATCATATTGCTTATTGTCAGTTACAAAGGTGGCAGTTAAACATAGTGAACTCCCTTGTTGGCCAATCTCATTATAAAACAATAAAAGTAGCAAAATCAACGTAACCAGAAAATGTGAAGTGTTTGATGTATTCAGACCTGTGCTGTTGGGGAGAACAGTCAGAATGGGGTTTCCCCATGGTTATGCAGACTTAATTTAGGTGGACCTACATGGATTTATAGGTTTCCCAAATTGTTCGCAGTCTGAAATTTGCATTTTGCTACTAATATTGACAAATTTTGTCATCCGATAATCAAAGAAGTTTGTGTTTTAAAGCAATTTTGCTTTATTTTTCAACAAGGCACAAATGTATTTTAAAAAATCAGCAAACCAGGGGAAAATGCAAAAATAAGGTAATCTCCCAAAATATTCAAGGACCGATTTTGAGGTTATGCTGGAAAAGATTACAGCACAGACCTTGCATTTGAAAATTAATGTTCCCCTAATGTCATGTAAAGACTGAATGAATATGCATTCTGTAAGTGCACATCATATACCATGAAGCAGATGGCAGCAGACAGTTCCCAAAACCTGAATATATTCTGATTATTGATTGATTGATGTTTTATGTGGTGTTTGTGGATATTTCACTACTCTAATGGTGGTGTAATCAAACAATATTGATACTGACACAACTATAAATTGTGAAGTGCTTTGATAATGTTGAAGGGTTAATCCTTCTTTAAGATTAACTACAGACAGCTTTGCATGATGCTTTCTAAACAAACTGCTATTTACCAGAGAGCCATTTTCTTAGGAGTTTGCTGGTTATTATACACAAGTCTATCTCTTCATGATAATAAAAGAAAAGTTCATTATCTCACCTGTACACACTGTGAAGGACAGACACACCTGGCTTGTTTACCATCACTCTCACATACAGAATAGTAATTACACTTCACTTTACTGCAGCCATCTAGCCAAAACAAAAGAGGGTAAATTAAAGTGCTAGAACTAATTGGATTTTTTGTCTTAGTCACAGTAATTATCTGCCTGTTCTGATTTATGCCTGATTTATCATGTTTAGGTTCGTTTTTGTGAGATTTACATGTGTGGTCAAGTGATTTATAGTCCACTGACTTATAGCCGATTAATTTATGGTCAAGTGATTTATAGCCAAGTGAATTTAGGTCAAGTGATTTATTGGCAAGTGAATTTAGGTTAAGTGATTTATTGGCAAGTGATTTATGGACAAGTGATTTATTGTCAGCTTGATTTGATTATGGTCACGTGATTTATGGTCAGCTTGATCTGATTTATCCTCAAGTGAATTATTACTAAGTGATTTATGACCAATGATTTTTGGTCAGCTTGATGTGATTTATGGTCATGTGATTTATGGCCAAGTGGTTTATGGTTAAGTGATTTGTGGTCAAGTGAATAATGGTCAAGTGATTTAAGGTTAAGTGATTTATGGCATAGTGATTTATAGTCAATTGATTTATGGTCAAGTGATTAAAGGTAATAGCCAGGTGAATTTAGATCAAGTGATTTATGGGCAAGTAATTTATGTGCAAGTGATTTATGGACAAGTGATTTATGGGCCGGTAATTTATTGTCAACTCAATCTGTCAGTTGATGTGTTTTTTACTTACTGCAGAGTCCTTGTTGTCTAACTTGAACATATGTTTTCTTTTCACAGTTCTCCACTCTTAGCTTACATTCGTTTGAGTAGGAGATACCATCAGTGCCACATACCTGTATAGAATAAAAATATACAGTTTAAATCCTGGCTGAATGAGTGGTGTCTAATGCCACGGTTAATGTTACATCATCATACCCAAGGTCATTTCACTTATATAACAGAATGTATCTTATCATTATTATAACCATACGAACCAACCATATATGTTACGTGCTTTGCTCTGTTGGCAAATTAATGTTCCTCCAGTACTAAGTAAAAGTAAAATTTCGAATTGGAGCAGAGTACTCTCAGACAGTAAACTTGGTCTCATGTATTAAACCTTGTACATGTCCTTGTTTAAAAAAATATTATTTTGACTGTACCTTTTTTAATAAGGAAAACACGTCTGCATTTTGCTGAATATGGGCAAACAGTTTATTAAAAATAATATCTTATTTGGTACATGCATGTCACTTGTACATTATGATTGACTGTTTGTTTGTTTTGGGGTTTAACACCGTACTTAAGGTTATCTCACTCATAGCACGGCCATCAGACCAATGGGTCAAAGGAAAAAATGTCAATGTCACTGGCAACAAACCATGACAAGACAGGATAGCCACAAGACAGAAATACAAAGACATCTCAAAGTTGCCTCTCAGCAGGGTCTTAGCTAATCACAAATCTCAATTCCGAAAGGTGTCTAGCTGAGACTATGTCCCTAAGCTCTGAGAGCCCCAGGGCAAATGGAAGCTCCCACCCAACCACCAGCTCTAACACATTCTGCTTGACAATACTCACAGGCTTAAACTCTTCTGAGCAGACCGGGCATTCACATACAGGTAAGCGCCTCCTAACCACACAAGTTGCTCCGTGATCGCAGACAAACCCTCGGCATGGACCGTCCATACCTGTGTTATCAGAACACAAATATTACAATTGTTTAAAAAATAAAAAAACAAAAAAAAACAAAAGATTCCATTTTTTTTAACAAATTAATAGATTCAACTATAAACATAGCAGTTGAAATCTGGCAAAATTGTAATGTTATCAAAAAATTTCTTTACAAGGTTTGTACATGTTATCTTGTGTGATTAAATCAACTACTATTAACATCAAGATTTTTTATCTGGTATTTGTTTTTCTGATTATGATTAAGAAAAATGGATAGATTTAAGAAAAAATAAATGAGAGTTAAAAAACATATCAAGTTAGAGAAAATTGATTTCTGGTGATACATTAATTAACATACTGTTCTCCAAACTTTTACACATTTTACCCAGATTTATGTTTAAAAAAATTAATAGAAGAAATAATTCAAACTATTTGATGATTTGAGATGATCGTTTCAAAATATTCAAATGAGGTTTCAAGAATTAAAACCTTTTTTAATTAGATTATAAATATTTAATAATCCGTAAGAGTTTATGATTAAGGATAATAAAAAGCAAAACGTAATCAATCTATTTTATTGACGATTATTTCTTTGGTGTGTTTCAATTACGTAATTTGACTTTAATTGTTTGGTTGTTTAATGTTACAATAAAAGGTACAAAGGTTCATATTAATTACCGATTTTGATTGGAAACCTAAAGGAAACCATGTAAAAACACAACGAAGAAGTCAATAAACCAGTGTACATAGTTCTACCTGGTTAGTCATGATGTGGTGCTAATTTTTTGTTTGTTTGTTTAGAAGATTGGGGTTTTACGCCATACTTCAGATTATTTCACTCATATGATGGCATGCCAGCCCGAAGTGTTTTGGAATCCACCCTTGATCTCATTGTTTCCAATGACGACAAGACATGACAATCATTAACTACTGAGTTTGCGAGTTTTTAATAATGTTATTGCCCTACAGCAGGATCTCCTGTAGCATGATGCATTGTGGGAGACTCGGACCAGGCTAGGAATATGGCGGCATGACAACATGTAATTGGACCGTGATGCTCCACTTTTTTTAAACGCGGCTACTGGATTATATAACAATAAGGTTGCAATTGACATACTAAATGTATCACAGCGTTCAGATTACAAAACATAATTGGACAGTAGTTTATTGAACACACAAAAGTTGGTAAGTAACTTAAAATCACACAGTTAGATGTGCTCAAACTCTGCATCTAGATGATCATCAGAGGCAATATAAAAACACATACAGATTGCCTCTTGTTTGTATGTTTGATTTGGGGTTTAACATCGTACTCAGGGGTATTTCACTTATTAATATGATATGACGATGGATTAACCATTTCACATGGTTCCTTGCTGAAGTTAAACCTGGAGGAAACCTTACAAAAACCCCCCTTCCTGTAACTGCCGGAGACACATCCTGCGACTCACTCATATACCTGCTGGTCAACAAACAGACTCGACCCCGTGAGCGGCACATCGAAGCAGGATTAGTAAGCTCACACAGAAACCACAATTACCCACCTAAATTACTTCTCCGTTTTCCTATTTATATGACATGGAAATGTGAATACAACATTCAAGACAACAACAGAGGTACCGTAAATAGTCAAGTCTCTAAATTACACCAAAAAAAATAGTTTTTCTTATCTTTGCAACATGCAAACGGGTTCTTCTTTCTTTAACCTCTGCTTTAAAAAAAACATGCAGCATAACAAAGCGTGATGCATTCCTTGTAAAGGTGTAATCTATTCTTTACCTTTAACAATCAAATGTAACATTGCAAAATATAGCAATAATGGACATCAAAAATCATATTTGTTTATTTTTTGTTTTGTTTGTTTGTTTGATTGGTGTTTAAGGGCGTATTTCACTTGTTTTGTTTGTTTGTCTGATTGGTGTTTAAGGGCGTATTTCACTTCTATGACGATGGATTGTCCACTTCACAATGTATACAGCCTTATTACAGTGGAAAACCGTTTGTTTTGACATGTTGGAAAAGTAATATTGACGTGAAACTGATATGGCCATGGTCTGCGATGCTACAAAATGCTGTAGAGCATATCTCAAAACTCCTTTGGCCAAAAGTTTGCCCTTTCAAAATTTTATCTTAAAAAATATTGAGCCATAGCGAATTTAAATAGAAATGATGACTTAAAAAACTTGACATGCTCTCTGAAACAATTTTCTACCCATAACAAAAAATGAAATAGCTCTACAACAAAAATAATGCAAAGAGAATAATAAATATATGGATTACTGGTTTATTTAAAAATTAGGGTTACATTCCTGTCAATTATTTAAAAAAAAAAATAATAACTTTGATAATTTTTGCATGATTTGTCTATAAGTACATGTAAACCTATTACATGTACATGTATGTATATTATTGAAGGCAACATGTATGCACATTTCCCAAGGTTATAAGAGAATAAGTCATGAAATTCCAGGACTTGCAGGAATTTTCAAGGCTAAATTGAAAAGTTTCCCAAAAAGATTTTAGGGTAATATTTAAGGAATGTCTTTTTTTAAAGATTTGTCAAAAATTTTCAGTATCTCAAAAAAAAAAGAACAAAAAAAGATTTAATACAACCACAAATTGACCAGAATAAATGCTATATATTTTGAATTGATAACAATAATTAATGGCATTTAATTTTTTGTAAAACAGTCTCTCAAAATAAATGGGAACACTCATACAGAATTCAAGTAGTTTTCAATGAGCAGAAATGGTTTTCCAGAAAACGCAAAAAAATACTCAAAAACTAAAAATAAAACAAATTAAACTTGATTTAATTTTTACCGAATTTTCCAGGAGTTTCAAGGACAGTTGTACAAGCCCTGTTTTCATGCTCATTTATTGTCGATATGTACATGCACCTTTAAGAATGAGATTGATTTGCGTTTAAAGCCATACTCAAGAGTATCTCTGTTAAATGACGGTGGTGGTGTACTCAAACAGACATAGCCACAGAAATACTGTGAAATGGGAAGTATTTTATGGTGTTGGGAAATCAATATGCCTGAAACATTACTTTGCTTCAATTGTAGACTCCTTACTAAGCTAGATTGTTACAATAAGATACCGTACCTCCCGCAGAAGTTTGTCCGATCGGATAGCTGAGCATATCCCATAATTCTACACTTGCTGCTGTGTATTTGAAGTATTAAGAGACAAATTATCAGTAACAATATACAAAACCCATTTTATCTACTTCACTAGACAAGCCAATATTCTATTCATCATTTTTATCAAAGATAAATAAGTACATGTACACCAAAACATTTTTTTTGCTTTCAATTTTTTCAATAAAAATGTGAAAACTGGTAAGTTCGGACAGCATTATATTATTTGAAAGGTGACCCGATATTAGAAATGAAGACATGCATTTGAAGTAAAGTAATTCAAAACATAATAACAAAATGAAGACAACAAAACTGTTACTAAATGCCTGCAAATGATAAATTCTTGGTTTTTCACTTACATATGTACATATAAGTAATCAAAATAGTTCTTGAAAATATGCACTCATAATTAATAATTAATTCATACTATGAAAAAAAAAAGAAGTTTTTTTTTCAATTTTTCAACTAGACAATAATTTAATGCTACATTTGTGTAAGTTTACAACATTTAAGGCTGTGTTTTTACATAGAATGCAATGTAAAATCTATGGTCTACAGTGCTTTATTTACCATGGTTACCCCGATACGACCACATCCATCTCAGAACTTAAGTCATGCAACACAAAACAGAAAAATAATAAGTTCAACTTCATTCTCTACAATATTAACATAGTCACTCAGACAAGGATATGAGAAAAATGAATTTATGACCAATTGTTTGATGATAATTTTGTTTGGCCTATAACTTATTTCAAGAATTAGTTATATTGCTTACTGATTCATTCGCTGATTAACACTCAAAGTTACTGATTCAATGAGTCATTAAGTGATTCATGGTTGATTCAATTATTATATTTATTAATCCATTATTTTAATTTTCAGTTATGTTTACCTTCACTGATCAATTTGCCCCTATTGGTCGAAAAAAAAAGAATTGAAATGGCTAAATTGAATTAGTTGCCTCAGCCTTCTTGTGTTTATCGCTTTTTGATTGTTTTTTCTTCCTTACAAAAAACTTTAACAACTTGAAAATGATTTACATTCATTTTGTACCTGTACCAAATTGATTCAAATATTCAAAAACAATGAAAGCTGAATCACTGAGTAATAATTAAAATGCTTATTGCATTACTTATAACTTGAAGATACGGATTCAATAACTGTGAAATACAGATTCAATGCTTGAAGATACGGATTCAATAACTGTGAAATACAGATTCAATGCTTGAAGATACCGAATCAATGACTGTATAATACAGATTTAATGCTTGAAGATACGGTTCAATAACTGTGAAATACAGATTCAATGCTTGAAGATACCAAATCAATAACTGTTACATGTTGATACAAATTCAATGCCTAAGGATAATGAATCCAGAAATTGTAAGATAATTCAATATTTTCAATAAACTGATCCAATAAACTCATCCAGAAACTGTAAGATACTGATTCAATACAACAAGATGTGGATTCCAGAACCTTAAGATTTAGTAACTGTTAGATGCTGATTCAGAACCCTAAAATACTGTTTAATTAAATGGATTCAATAACTGTAAGATAGTGATTCAAGTAGTGTTACATACTGATAACATTACTGAAAGATACTGAATCAATAACTGTAAGATACTGATTCAAGTGCTGATTCACTCACTAATGGTTACTTACCGCATGGCCCTCTGAAGTCAATAGTGACAGATTTTCTTTGGGTACACGATTGTCTTATAAGTTCACATTCGTTGTCGTATGTTACTTGATCTGTTCCGCACACAGGTCTTAGAACAGGTTCACATGGCTGTGGACACACACACGATGCTCTCCCTTGTCTGTCAATATTACACTCTTCTCCCATAGAGCATTGCAGATGTCGGCATGGATTATTTCCTGTTAAAATGTAGAACACAAATTGTGGACTAAATTAAAGGTTTTTTTTATATACATAAATAAGTGAATAACTACATCTTCATAATAATTCTCTGTTTCATATTGATTTTTAACAATGCATTTTAAACAAATTAAACTCAATGGTTATACTAATTCAACAAAAACAATATTGGTAAAATCGAGCACAGAAATTACAGAATACCAAATCTGCAAGAGTTATTGTTCTATATTATAATTTTAAAATTTGTTAAATCTTATATTTTTTAAATTAAATATATATATAAGTATAGTATTATAATTTTAATTGTTCTTAATTAGTCAAATTAAGTTATAGGTTTAAACAGGAGTTTGATCAAATGTTTTTTACCCATAATTAAAGTTTATATACTTTAAATAACTTGTTCTAATCTTGAAAAATATTTTACTTCTCTAATCTGCACACAGTCATGAGTCTATTATATTTAAATCTTTTAAATCATTTTTCAAAATTAAATTATTATTTTCTTAAAGAAATCCCTAGCTAATTCAGAAATAACAATTAAATGACACTTCATGCATAAATTTCTGCAAAAAAAATCAAGCATCACAACAGACATCTAGTTTAAGTTTATTTTCTAAAACCTAAAATTTAAACAGCTTGATTTAAACTAAACCAGTTAGAAAATAAACAAATTTAATCTAATTAAATAATCTTTAATATCACAGCACAACGATAATGGAATTGAAATTGCAGTGGAAAATCATATGAAGTAAGAAGTGCAAATTTAACACAGTAAAGTGCACCAAAAATAAGATGAAATAAAAAATACCAAAACAATAGAGAGAACATAAAAAAAATTAATATTGAATATTTTGGGTTTAATAAAATTGAAACAGTAAACGTCCGTGTAAAGTTTGGAATTTTTGGTAAAGAGTTTACATGAAATTAGTAAAAAAATAAATTAATCAATTGGCTTAATGTTAGCTATATTGAATATTGGGTATGAAGAAACAGAAAGCCAGCTATAACATGTAAATTACAATTATTATTTTTAAAGTAAAATTTACATACTTTATAATTTTTATTTATTTTAAATTTCATGATTTTGCTTTATCGAATTAAGGAATGGAAATAAGTCAAATAAAAACAAACCAAGAAAAAAAGATAAATGAAATAGAATTAAAACTGAGCATAGAACTGTAAAATACAACTTAATGACACTCTCTGAGCAAGTCAGGAAGTCAGTGTGTTGGTGCAGTGGATTTTGGGTAATTTATTCATAATCAGATTCAGGGATATTTTTCTTGAAAAAATGTCAAATGTGGAATGTTTTTTACAACACAGTCACACAAAAAAATAATTTAGGAGCTGTAAATGTGAACTCAGTACTGCAAAGTATTTCACTTGAATGATACATGTACATGCATACTCCAAGAAATCTGAAAATATCAGTTTTTCATGTGGTTTACCAGTAGTATCGTTTTCATTTCATAAGTAGTTAATAAAGGCCAACATTATTGGCATTTCACTCTCTGTGTTTTTATAATGTAGTTCATACTGATATGCATAGGAAATTTGACTTGCTTTTGTTTTGATGCCATTTTTACTTGACTGTTGTTTGTTACAATTTTTGCTGATCATAGTTTTGTTACAATTTAACTCAAATGTAATTTTGTTTAAATCTTGCTTGAATGCAATTTTGTTTCGATCATGCTTGAATGTAGTTTTGTTGCCAACTTGCCATTGTACTGCTCTGTTGTCCACTGAAATATTCAAGTCAAAATGAGTCTTTGGTTCTTTGGAGAAACACTACTCTTGTACTATGATGTCAGTTACAATTTAACTTGTATGTAGTTTTGTTGCCATTTTACTTAACTGTTGTTTGTGGCCATTTTACTTTTTCATAGTTTTTTTTTATATTTCACCTGTAAATAGCTTTGCGTGCCTATAGTTTTGTTGCAATTTTGTTTGACTGTTATCTTGAAGCAATTTGTGACTGTAGTGTTGTTGCCATTTCACCAGACTGACACCCTGTTGCAATTTCACTTGATTATAGTTTTGTTCCCAATTTTGCTTGACTGTAGTTTTACTTGACTAACTTTGTGGAACTACTGATTGCAATTTTTTGATTCCACAAAAAAATAAAAATGAAAAAATCCCCCAGTTTGAATCTGATTTTGAACAAAGTGATATTTTAAAGGACACACCTTTTAAAGACGATACATCAATTTCATAGTGCAAATATTTAAATAAATTTAAAGTAAGAAATTGCTTGAAAAAGGCGAGTTTAAAGTTTTTCTTAAGGTTTACCCTGTTCTGTTCCATCATCTACAGTACCGCCAGTAGGGTCTAACAGAAAAGAACCACCAATTTAAATAAACCATTGAGTACTTGAAAGTTAATATTAATTTTTATTAATTTATATCATTGCAATATCAAGACTTTTATTTCAATACAATTCATTTTGATAATCATTATATAGTTTTATTGCAGCATATCATACATTTTTATTAATCCTAAACAAATGAATTTAATACCATATGACAATAAGAAAAATTTCAGGTTTTTATTAAAAACATTAAACCGGAAAAAATTATACCTCATGAAAGCATTAACATTAAGTTCTAATTAACCCACTCATTATACACTTAAAGTTATTCCGCTTATGTGACGGTGTGCCAGCCCAACTTGGTAAAGGAAACCACACTGAAGGCACCTGGCAACATAAGAACATACAAGACAAGACAGAAGTTTCCAGGGCAATTTTGGTTACGGACAACACATGGTTGCCCAAAACCACCTGCTCCAATGTGGCAATAATCCTTCTACAAATACAATCATGGCTACATACAAACAATATAAATAAATACAGTAGATAAAAGAAGGCAAAATGTATATAATTAAAGTTGAAACAGGCACTACTTTTCAAGGCCTGATCTGCCATAAGTTGTAACAAAAAGGCTGTATCATATAAATGTGTTCACTTTACCCTTCGAAAAAAAAAAAAAATGAAAAAAAAAAAAAATAAATCATCTGTAAAAGGGACAAATACATGTTTATTGTGTTATGAAAACCACGCCTTCGCTAGGTATGTTTTGCCCAATGCCTACATTATACTAACAATGAAGCGTTGGCTGCGTTGTCCAAGAGGCTGAACTTTATAATGTTTGAATTGACTCCCACCTATGTCGGTTTATAAACTGAAGGGGTTCTGTAAGTATTATAAAACTGAAGTGTGACCATATAAAGACAATTACCCCTGATTGGCAGGGTGTATTGACTGTAAATGACAGCTGTCATCCCAGGTCGATTTTGGCGG
>JAVFBW010111150.1:0-16285 GCA_034783835.1 Mopalia ciliata | reverse complement strand
AGGTCCCCCGGTGGTAGCCAGCCAATGAGACGATTTATTTCAGAAAAGCTGTCGAATGAGACTATCTCGGGGTAAATTTATTTCCCGTGGTAGTTTATGGCGATTTAGGTTTTAAGTTGTTTATTGAATTGTATTGTATGATATAATTGCATTCCAATACATGCTTCAGAAAAGCTGTCGAACGATTGGATATAATCGTGAGATTATCTCGGGATAGTTTTATTTCCCCCAGGGTACATTGATGACGTTTTAAAGTTTTAAATTCTTTATTAGATTTTATTGTATGATATGACTACATTGCAATATATGATAGTTCTTGATGTGTTGGTTTCTTTCATCAGGTTGTTTGGTCTTGGTAGTAATGGCCGCTTCGCCCGACTGTGATCTTCCTCAGAGAGGGTGTTGCTATCAAGTGAAGTGCTCTAGGAAATTGGTTGTGGCAGTAGTTTGCATCGCCATGTTTACGGACAGTCTTCTGTTGACTCTAGTAGGTAAGAAAACAGATGTTTACCAAATCAACGCAAGTGAGTTTTATCTATAGGGTACTTAATATGAATGAAGCCTGTGAAAGTGATTCAGTGGTTAGCGTGTCGGACGCCTGATCCGCCAACCGTGGGGGTGGTATTAACCAGGCTGTGATCCGGGTTTCGACAGCATTTAAATGATGGAAAGCGAACACAAACACTTTTTGTTCATGAAACTTCACAGCATCTTTATTTAAAAGGGGGGCCGTGGCTCAGTGGTAGTGAGTGCGCTTCCTAAACTGAACATCCTTCGATTTACCGTTCACCGGTTCGAGTCCGCCTTTCGACCATCAGGTATATGAGCAAGTCACATGTTGTGGCTCCGGCAATCGCGGGGGTGGTTTTTACGAGGTTTCCTCTCGGTTTCCACCGTAATCAGGCTGTGTACAGTGTGAAGTGGACAATCCGTTGTCATATAAGTCAAACACCCTTGAGTACGAAGTTAAACACCAATCAAACAAACAAATCATTTGAAAGGATCCTGTCCTGTTGAAAGTAGCCTTCCCTGACATCCAGAAAATGGCGACCAACTATGATGTTGTGTGGGTATTATACACCAAGTAGTAGCATTTAACGTTTCCATGTTGTTATTTGTCTACAATGTACTGTTAATGCCAATCGGTATAAAAAAATAAAACAATACTATACACAGTTTGTGAAACGAAAGGATGATTGAATGAGTACTTTAATCGTGTTTGAATGTGTCAAATATTTATTTCGCTTAAAATGTTGTACAAACGGAGCCAATTTCCGTGTGGTGTGTTCTTGTATTGCGTCCTTTGAAATTCTTATGTGTTGCCAGGGATATTTCGAGGTCGGGTCCCTAATTACCATCTAGGACGGCGTGATACGCCAATGAAACAAACTATATCGTCGACCTTTGTTGTTATCCCTTGCTTCGATTAAACATACGTGGTTTACCATTCTCGATCTCTGATCCATGTGGCGATGGAACATCATTGATCTTGATGTAACTAGTAGTACATCAACATGTATTGTTAACATTACGGTTTTATTCGTTTGGTTTTGAATAACAATATTTTGCTTCGTTAAGACATCATTTAAATATTGTTGAAATGTTAATCTTTTCAAGATAACGCTGTTTGCCTTTCTTTCTGTTTTTATGATCCTCTTCATTCACCCTTTCTTGAAATCAAACATTTTCTATAGTTAGTCTGAATGTTTGTTTCTTTTACATGTTTCAGATCCTATTCTTCCAAAAATGTTGTTGAGGATTGAAATAAAGGCTCGTGAGTTGTCTCCCGTAGACCCTGATAATGTCACTAGGACTAAGCGAACTGTCATTTTGCCTGATTCAATAAATCTCCAAATATGGCAAAATGATTCATCTGACCCAAAAGCGCACAACACTAACAGCAATATTTTAGACGATACTCGAAATTTAACGGTTATATCATTAAAAACATCACATACTTTGTGGTCAGCACAGGGCATTTCCGACAACACATCTTCTACCCATGTCTCTAACACAGATTTCATAGACACTGGCATATCAGCAAAAAACAAAAACATTGGTATACATACAAATTATATGGCGTTGGAAAATATAACCGACCATATAGATAATTTGACTGCTGTTTTGGCGGAGTCCACTTCGAAAGACTTAAACAATGGTGGGAAGTTCGGATACCTAGTTGCTGCCAAAGGGGCAGCCCAGTTCATATGCAACCCATTTGTGGGACATATCATTACAAGGTACGTATATGATTTTGTATAATACGTGTTATAATTATGCATCCTGCTGCTTCTGTGTTCGACACTTATGTCAGAAAGTTAAACGTGAGCTGGGGGAAGAAAACCTGAATAGTACCAAACGAAAAACAAACCCAATAATTTCTCGGAATTTTTTTTCTGCCAAGTATTTGCGCTGTAAATAGGGATATATAGAAGAGCCCTACCACTTTTGACCAATCAGATCTCTTTCTTTGGGACAACGCCCTTTTTTTCACACTGCATGCGCCGCAAGATAATGGGGGACTATATTCTACTGGACTGATAACCATTCAAATGCAGTGGGAAACGCCGTTCTATATGTTTTATGAGAGAATAATTTCCCATAATAGAATCAATGGCACATATTGTGAAGAAAAGGGCCTACGGGACAAGTGTGCAAGTGTGCGTAGCTATCAATAGCATCAATTAATCAATAATATTTTTTTTTTAATTTAGTTGAAACACTGATACCATTTTATTTGACTAAACATCACTTAGAATGTCAATTTTTTTGTGCATTAACCTGCAACAGGCCAATATGTGTTTGATTTGTACAGATTTGGTTACAGAGGTCCAATGTTGATAGGGAGTTTTCTTCTGGCAGGATCCACATTAGGTAGGTATGCGAAACACGTTAGGACTTTCGTACCGACATGCAGGGCTGCTATTACGATACAGTTGCCTGGCCGATCCCCCAGTCACACATCTTTACATTTGGCAAAGTCTTGATAACAAACAATCATATGTATGATAATTTGTTAAATGAATTCTGTAAAGGGAGGGCCAATCCACGATTATAACATGGGGATGGGCAGTATATGGAATATTGTCAATTAACATGTACATGTTATTAAAACACTTCGGATTTTGTCTTCCCATAACTTAATTTTTGTATTTTATTTTTTCGCAAAAGTTTTAATTTTATAGTTATATTTGCATGGAAATCAACAACTCTTAACGTTAAAGAGTAAATTGACTGCCCAACCGGGCCATGAAGGGACAACGTCATTTTGTAAAGGGACGTCAATCTGTTCTGGTAACGTCATAACTCAAAACCACCGTTTTGCAGGCCACCATCAAAATTTGTTTAGTTCAGTAGGTACTATTTTTCACAACATTTGTATTTTTTCTTCCATAGCGTTCGCATATAGTATAAGCTACTGGATGCTAATGGTGTGTAGACTGTTTCAAGGACTGGCATCATCCCTAACAGCAGTGACATGTAAGTCAATACCCCGGATGTAATCCAGATGTCACCCTGCAGCTTTTGCCATATTAATATAGTTCTAGGTGGAAGGAGATTTTCTGCGTGGCGCATGACAACGCTATCTGTCCAAATTTTCTTGACACAATAAGCAGATACGAGTCAAAGCTACAACTTGGCTTCCTTGAATTAATTAAATAGAAGCCTGAATAACTGTTCCCTGGTATACTAGCAACAGGGCTTAAAGAGCGATCCAAATGATGGTTAGTCAAACAGCCAATTAAACAGACAAGCCATTTTACTGACGACTCGTGCATATAATTTGGCTGCTGACCAATCCAGATCATTTTCTTGGCACCACAAAAGAATAGTATCCAATGTATTGAGGTAAAGGTCGTGCTGACAGATACCCCAGCTAAATTGAAATCATTTATAGGGAAATATTTAAAAATATGTTTTCAGCTTTAGGGTTGGCGGCTGATACGTTTCGAGATGATACGGAGAGAGGGAAGGTTGTTGGTTACGCTTTTGGTGGATTGTCTCTGGGAATAATAGGTAAACAATCGATGTCGAAACAAAGCTGCTTGCTGTAGTTTGGATCGGAAGACGAACGAAAAAAACTATTCTAAAATCGAACCATTTTGTTTGTTTCATTGGGGTTTCACGCGGTACTTAAGATTATTTTACTCACATGACTGCGTGCTAGCTCTATGGGTGTTGACACCACTGGGAACAAAGAATGACAAAAGAGGACAGTCGAAAACCACTCCAAAAGGCTAACTTTGAATTGCTGGTTGTAGCAAAACGTACCGAAAGGGGGCGGAATATATTAGTCTATAAACACATTTCGATAAAACTGAGAAGAGACGAAATAAATATATACTACGCAAACAAAAAAATATATATGAAATATAAAACAATAAATCAATCATAAAAATGCAGGTTTTACATTCTTTACCAGTCAAAACATTATTGGGTTTCGATATCCATCCTCATGCATATATTATTGACATATGTCAGACGAACGCTGGACATATATATATTGTGCTCTGCAAAGTGCAACAACTCCTCCTTCTGGGCGACGTTTTGGTATAAACAAGTTATTTCCCTTTTTCAGCTGGGCCACTCTACGGAAGCTTGTTGTACGACTTCGTCAGTCCAGAATTCCCATTTCAATTGTTATCCGGGATAATATTCGTATCCATGGGTTAGTATTGAATTCACACTTCGTGTAGGCTATATTCAAATTTAACTCGGCTATATAAGACTATAAATATATGTTTTCAACTAACCATCGCAAAGTAACCAATAAAAACTATGTTACAATCAAATGTATACAAAGCATTTGGAAAGGCGGGATAAAACCTCTAGTAAGCATTGCAGGTAACTAAAAACACTTTGCAACCCAATGAATGATTTTTCGACCAAATGAATGATTCGTTCTGTCGCAAATGGCTTCAAATTGCGGATATAAATCCATCGGTCGAGGGTGTCTACCACAAGCACGAATTATTGAATAAAACTGCATGTAGTCATAATAATACTGAAATCAGATTATGTAGTTCTGTTACTTCCTTTCCTTGGAACATTCGTATATATTCTGGACGTTTTTGTATGTCTGTCGGAATTTGGGAGTGAGCCATTGTGTAAGCTTGTATAGCTACAACTATTAAGGTCTTGCTGGACCTCTTTTAAGAAATGAGTCACGGTTTACTAGTTCAATGACTATTTCTCTCGGTCAACTTATTTATTGAGTCTTATCCTTATTGCACTTCGATAAAAAAACTGTGAAAAATGGATACTTGTTTCGGTTGACATTTACCTATTTTGAAATATTTTAAGAAATAATAATTGAACTTTTACGACACTCTAATTTATGTAATCTTGAGTATTAAAGCTTTCCAAATATAGATTTCCCCGTTTCATATAAAAAGAAAAACTCGTGTAAATGCTCCAACCGCAAGAAAATGCTATCCAACGTTTAACTGATGTATTTATTTAACATTTTCAGCTGTTCAGTTGTTCAGTTATAAGAGAGGGAAAATTGAAAAGGTTTGTATCTTTTGTATGAACACATTCAGTTTTCAATTTAATCTGATTCTGTCTGTCTTCCATGTCCCGAAGTTCAGTATCCCACAAAGACAAAGTAAAGCAATCAGTTAAGCGCTCATAACTTCTTACTTGTATTAAAGATACATTATGGGAGCCCCATCTGCTTTTTATAACTTTTTTTCAAGAATTCAACAACTTCATCTGTTAGTTGAGTAACTTTATTTTGCCAACAATAATAGATTATTATGGCAACCAAAAACATCAGTGTGACAAAAGCAGTGTGCTATTGTTAGAAAGGTAGCATCAGAGACATGCATGTATACTAGTCGCGTTATAACAAAACAGCTAATAATATAATTGAATGAAAGAAGAAAGGAAACAAGGCAGGAAAAGAAGCGAGTGAATTCACAAATAAACGAAAACATAAATACAGGCAGTGTGATTGATTGTTTCGAAACATAAATATATGCATCTATAGAAATGAACAAAACGTTATACAGATGTTTTTTACTCACTTTTTTCCTACCTATGTCACAATCACAGTACTGATTTCAAATGTATTTTATACATAGGTACACGTGTACCTACAACGCTACTTATCTTTCTCCATCTGATTTTTCTTTCAACAGAAGGAGAGCCCTGTGGCGATTTTCCATCTTATAAAAGACCCGTACATTTTAATAGTGGCAGGTAAGAGACATTTGTTTCCGTTTAAGTAATACCGCTAATGATAGAAATGGGCTAGGGAAATAAATAGAATGTTGTGAATAAGGGAAGATGATATTTCTCTCTTGTAGACAGCGGTAGAAAGAAATTATGACAATGAGGTAGAAAGGAAATAGGCCGTGAACATGATTAACAGAAACGTTTATAAGCAATTATCTTAATTGATTAATATAGCACAATAAATGCCAAATTTTGTCAACGGAAGAGATAGAAAATGACAAAGGTCGAGATTAACACGTTTATTGAGGTAGATTACATTGTGCATGAACTACGTATATTTTCAATCAAGAGCTGAGCCTTTTCCTGATAAACAAGGATGGTATAATTGACGTATGTTTATACCGTCTGAGCATTTGCCGATAACAATTTACTTTATGGTTGCGTTGGAAGTACATCGTCGTCATTTAAGTGAAATACCCTTAAGTACTAGAATAAAAAAATAAATCATAGCCGAACCCAGAACGTAGACAGTGTACATAGTGTTGATCAGCTGAGATAGCACGGTTGGTGTGACCAGGAAGGCCTTGTTTGTGCATGAACGTTTGTAACTAGTCGAGATAGCCCAGTGATCACAGCTTTCAACTGTTAGAACGTCTGTGAAATATTATATCGATCATATATTAGCTGATTCGGCATCGTCTTTCTTCGGCAAGAACACACAGGTATCAGGAAACAGTTGTTCCGTTTTACACGATCTTCATTTTTCATCTGGCATTATCCAGAGATGAAGACTGCAAGGCTCTAAATCATCATAAACAAGTAAAATTACTTTTTCCAATTACTGTCTGGAACAAATTACGACCACTTTGCTTAGGGTCGGGTTACTGTGCATTAATTAAATTTATTACGCCATGTGCAGTCGCCCAATATGGAAACAACACATGTTAAATCGTGTGAAGTGTGATGTACATAAAAAAGGAAAACATCCTTGGAGCCACTGCAAGTATAAAATCATTCCACCTAATATCAAATTTTGTCAACACCAACATATCAAATGGGTTTACAACTTTACTCCTCCATACATAAAAACCGAAAAGTAGACGACAAATGTGACAGGAACCGGGTTTTTAAATGAAAGATATGCCCTCTGATTGGTTGACAGATGTACTTTAGGCTGCATTTAGGCGAATCAAATTGTACTGGCAAAACAAAACCAAAAAACGGACCAGTATTAATTTATAGTACAATAAGATTTGTTTCCCGACCTCTAGATCCCAGGTCTGGTTTCTATAGACTTTGGAAGACAAACTCATGACTCACTACCGTTTTATCTCAGTCAAAACGGTAACAACCGTTTCCTGCGTTCTACAGTGGGTGGTTACGAATGAGTTCCCTGTTGCCATGGTGCTACCTTGCTAGGAGATAAAACGAAGCAGAAGTTTGTGATGTGTTTGTATTCTGTCTTGTAATTGCACTTTCTGCTCATTGTCTGTTTGTAGCGACGTCGAAATGTGGTTTCCTGTGCCCAGTGGACTGTCACGGGGTCACACGCGCAGAATCGATTGATATATCGATTAATTACATTGTGTTACTGCAGTCCTGCTGATAAAGAATAAATAACAATGTTTTGTGCATCTAGGCAAAATATATTGTCACTTAAAACTTAGAAGGCACTCCAACAATGATATTCTAATACTGTTATAGCCTCTAGCCAAACTCGTCGTTTCTGAAAATAAAATAAAAATCATAATAATAAATGAATTATTGGCATATGTATATACAATAAAAATATATATTGAAAATCAAAATGGCAGCTCTAGAACTCTGGTTAAAAAATGGTTAGCTTTTATCTTTTCTCGTAAACAATGGCAATGAATTGAGCTGACACAGAAATAATTATATAACTCCCACAGGTATACATGCAGACGTGACTCTGGTTTTATTTTAATTGATATTTGAGACATTGAATGATTCAAATGTTCGGGTTAGAGGACCTGGTTCATTGCGAAAGAGTCCGTGGAATAATGTGTCTGGTTTCCTGCTTTTCACCGTATCATATAGATAACAGCTACCTGCATGCTCATTAACAGCAAAGAAAAAGGACATAGCCTTGACATAATCGATCGACATAATTGTGTTGATTATTCCGGAAAAATCTGACGTTCATGATGGAAGTGCAAAAATACCTTGTATGCTCATTAATATATATCTAGCATGTTGTTACCTTGTACGAAAATGAGATTTTTTTTCCCATGTTAATGACTTGCACACTGGCTTAGGCTTGTGAATTTTGTTTGTCGGAATAATTAATGTGAGCTGTGAAACATATTTTGCGGCGAAGGTCTTTTTATGTAATTTATTCAATACAAGGCCAACATATCAAAAGACCCGGGGCACAGATAACCAATAATTGCAAAGTTTTCGAGAATAAAATGAATTAAAAATCATTAATTAACGGTTAACAATTATATAGATTAAAAATAGTAATGCTTGTGAACACAAACGAATGAGAGTAAGTTGCTAAGTATTATAATTTTCACATATACTACTTACAGATGTATAGTATCGTGTATAAATTAAATTAGTTAATGCAGCTTTGTACCTTATTAAACACTGATGTTACCGTGGTAAAAACGAGTTATTAAAAACATTTATTCTGATACCAGTAACATAAAACAAAAGGCTGTTTCTATCAAGCTTCGTACAGGTGCGTAAAAACACAGCTGCTCTATTGAAAACAGCTGCTATATTGAAAACAGAATGTAAACATATTAAACCCAAAGGGGTCGCCTTGTGTCTGAAGATGAAATATTTAAAACATTACATTTAAACTCATAGGAATTACCATTATATTAAAACCGAAGCCATCTTGCTTCCATGACTAACGTACCGCCCGCTTGGTCATAAACCAGGTCCATTTTGAATGAAGTGTTTTAACCGATGATAGTGTTGGTCAGACAGTTAATCCTCTCCAGGTATTTATTTAATTGTCAAAACACTCCTGTTGTAAATAATGTAGTCAAGCTTTATCATCAAAGTTAATGGTCTTCAAATTCAATTTTTTTTATCGGGTCTGCTCTGGGATAAAGATCACTATCTCAACTTCTTGAATATGCAATAATAAAAAAATTTCAAATTTTTAGCTGAGGGGGAAGTGAAAGTGAGCACAAATCAGTCAATCAACCAAATTTAATGTTTTTTTGTCAAAGAGCTATTCACTGTTTAAGTATGTTGCCCACCTTGCCTTCATCTATTCCCTCTGTTAAAAGGACAGTTTGTTTGGAGTATTGTGATGGGGTCTTAGCACTGGAGCAAGATTAACTTTCCAACAAAGCATACACTTCACTTTTAGGGTTGGGCAAGTGTCAATTACTGTGGGAATACAAGTGCATAAAACACCAATCAATGAATCAATCAATCATAATTTATGTACTCTGGAGCACACAGTAAAACACCAATGAATAAATCAATCAGTCTTTGAAACAGTCTGGTTTATATGGCTTGATTGTGTTGACAATCACTTCTGGGATCTAGTAGGGCTTTTGAGGTTTTGACAGTTTTACACAAATGTCTTACCTGTATTTGCTTTCCCCTGCACTTAATTTTTCACCTACTATTCTGAAATCCGACTAGCAATGATGTGGTAGTAATTAGAGCATCCCAATTGGTGAGGCTACAAACCTTGGAGGGTATTGTCCATTTAACAGGAGAAACCTCCTTCAATGTAGCACACTTAGCATCATTTTGAGGCTGTCTTCAGGTTAAGGTGTAAAGGTTTATATAAGACTGGGGTTTCCAGGGGTGGTTTTTGTAAGGTTTCTTCTCAGTTTTTAACCGAATTTAATTAATATTGATTAAAATGTTGATGTTGCTCAGTTGTTATACAATGAAATATGATTGTGTAACATTTAAAACACCAAACAAAACAGACAGACAAACAAACACAGCATAAAGAAACAATTTATTAAGCATTGATATTGAACTGTTGATCTTGTCAGCAGGCTTTCATCCTTGTCTAAGGGCATCATATTGTGAAGGTGTCATTTCTTCCTTATTTACATTGGAAGTGCACCAACACAGTAAACCTTTACACATGTCATGAGTGTTAAGGTGGCTATTTATGATGGGGACCACAATCACCATCATTTGCTTCAGAGCTACATTGCGATAACATATATCATGGGGTGGTTTGTATGAGGTTTCCTCCTGGCTTTTCACCATAATTAGGCATGGAACAGTGTGAAGTGGACAACTTGTCATATAAGTGAAATATCTTTGACTACTATGTTAAAACCCAATAAACAAAAAAACAAACCTATATCTCGGGGCTTGTTTCCACTTTGTTTTCCACCAAACACATGTCGCAATGCAAATGTGTCCTGTACATGTAAGTGAAATATACTCTTTAGTATGTAAAACTACAATCTAATAAGTCTCTTTCATATCTCTCAACTGAATTTAGCAGACAGGCCAATTAAAAAAATTGAATCTTTAACTGTTGGCCCGCAGCCATGGCTTAGTGGTAGTGAATGCGCTTCCTAAACTGAACCGTGGGCGGTTGGAGAGAGCTTCATGTTGCCCTGGTGCTCTCAGAGCTAAAGGGGAACAGGAAACAGATCTGTTTGTGGTGTCTGTGTTGCGTCCTGTTGTTGTCGTCCTGTATTTGTCATCCTGTATTTGTTCTGTCGTGTCTTTGTTTTTTGCCAGTGGTGTCGAGGGTGGTTTCCTTCACCCATTGGGCCAGAACGTTGGCAAATACCCTTTGAGTATGACGTTAAACCCCAATCAAACAAACCTAAACTGAACCTGCTTTGATTTACCATTCGCCGGATCGAGTCCGCCTGTCAACCATCAGGTATATGAGTGAGTCACATGTTGTGTTTGTGTTTTATCATTTATAAAAATTTTCGAAAAGTATTGAATGGTTTTAAAAAAATAATAAAATATAACTTTATTTGTAACTATATTTTTTCAGATTTGTCTCAAAGCTGTTGTATATAAAAGAAAAGGATACCATTGTTTCTGGAGGTGGGGTATGTATACATTTAATTTATTGGTAGTATGTTAGAAAATACAGAATCACTTTTTTCTTTCTTTTAGATTTACCACCCAGTTATAAGATTGATACTATATCAAAGTGTCCTTCCCTTGGGTCTCATTCCCAGTATTGGTATTACAAATTTCTAACAAGTAAACAGTCCTATCTTCCCTCTGTCTTAAGGAGGGCAATAACTTCTGGATTAGTTATACTGTCATTACTGAGCTCTTCAAGGTTTGAGTCCGCCTGGCGCCTGTTGACCATCAAGTATATGAGTGATTCACATGATGTGGCTCCGACAATGGCTGGGTGGTTTTTACAAGGTTTCCTTCTGATTTCCACGGTATTTAAGCTGTGAAAATGAAAATCTATCTTCATATAAGCGAAATACCCTTTAGTATGTCGTTTAACCTCAACTAAACAAACACACGCTTAAGCAATGTTTAATTTAGCAGTAAAGCACTTTACTCTTCACATAATGGTAATTGTGTAGTCACTAATGGTTGGTGCACAGAGACATCATACAGGTGAAGTGCTATGGAGTACAGCTTCAAGCATCAATCAGACAATCAAACTAAGTACATATAACTGTTAGTTTGAAATAATGAGATTACTGTTAAATGTCCTAATAACACATTATTTCAGATACAAAATCAAGTATCTTGTTTTATAGTATACTAAATAGTCTCATATCAAAGCGTTCTATTTCGCTAGCCATATCTGGTGTTCTTTCCATTATGCTTGGGAATGATGTCAACATCTTAGAGAAATAAAATGGGCCACAATGTTTGAACACCAATCTGAGGTGGTCAAAAAGTTTTTTTTTTTACTCTTGTTCTCCTAATGACTGTGGTCGGACATCACCTCAGACTTGTTACCATGACAACCACACACTTTATTGTTACCCGATCAACGTGAGTCACTATGTCACAGATTGTCTTCCCCTGAATCTATTAAGAATCTCTGTCGTAGCATTGTGGATTTCTTTTTAAGTTGTTAAATTAGCTAACAGTACTTTTTTTTATTATAGTTTAGTGCTTGTTTATAGAACTGCTTTGACTTTAACTACATCTCTTGCTCTATGGACTGTCCAAATTGATATCATACAGGTAGATTAACAAAAATATTTGTAGTTCCCATACTATGTTCTCCATCTGAGCCTAGAAACAGCCCCATTTTTAGATTTAAACTGCATACATCACCTTTATAAACTTTAAAATCTCTTATTAATTTTTAAAAACCACCATTATAATATGTAGATGGTTGATATAATGAGAGTCTGCATCAGGTAATTGTGCTGATAATACCTGAAGTTTTACCTGGGAGAAATGAAATATGGCCAGGTTATTAACCATGAATGGAAAAGCCAGTTTGAATATTTCTCTGGCAACAACACTATTCATTTCTGTAGCTTTTGTTAACTGCCATTGTGGTGGGATTAAAACTGGCCTGATTCTCTGTGCTGAAAGGATAAGCATAGTGTAGGTAGAGTAAGAGGTACAGCTGTTCCATCAGCCGTGCAAACAACTGTCTATATTACCTGTTGCCCCCCTACATACAGTTGACCCCTCCTCTCCCCTTTTATTCATGCTAACCTCCCCATTCCCCATTTTTAATATAGTCACACCTCTGCCATTGAAACCAGATGGGGAAAATTGCGGAGTGAAATAATCAGACAAATGTCATGAACAAGCTGTGTACAGAAGCTGCTGTCAGACCCCTAAACAAAACTTCACAGAACCAGATAGAATTACATACATACAGTAACCAGAATATAGTTAAGTCTATTTCTCAGATATGAAACACTAGAACAATTCACTTCATCGGTTTTATAGTATTATGTATCAATGATAATCTACGTTCACATTGAAGTATGAAATTTATCAATCATAGATATTGAGTTTCAGAGACATTTTAATATTATTAATATATTAAGGATTTTCTATTAGCTGCAAAGATATTTCTTAGTTGTTTACTGTCATAAATTTATAACAATTTGCTCTGAGCTCTCTAAGTCTCTTACATATCTTTCAAGTTTAAGTTTAATATTAATGAGAAAAAAAAATTATTTGCCTCTTATTAGGTGTTGTATATATGTACGTAGAGATTCTTTGCACTTCTAATACTGGCCTATATTAAATCATCAAGGTACATCACATTTGAATAATAGGCGAGTATATTGGATGAAAATTTGTTGAAACTCTGTTAAATTCTTACTCCCAGATAAAATACTTGGTTCACTTGGATTACTATATATGGTGCACATATCCCCAGCATCATTTCAGATTTGTTCGAGTCATTACTTATATTGATATGCTTTCAACCTTTACAACATGGAATTTATTTCAACACTACTCCTAATATTAAATCACTCTTGTTTTTTTATAGTGGGAAAACTGTGTGTCAACCTGACAGATTCTAACTCGATTATGGCAATAAATTTATGCAATTTATCTTCGACAACATTACAAGGAAAAGTTTATAATAAGGCATACACACATGTAACATTTCCTGTATAATCATGTGTTTTCTGGTACAGTATTCAAAAGTAGAAAGTAAAAAAAAAAACAATATTACTTTTGGATTTAATCAAAATCATTTGATATAATGGGTGGTTTCTTTCACGTATTGAGCTGGTACAGCATAGGCTGAGTGAAATAACCGTAATGGAACTGCCACACACAAACTAGCTCAGGGAGTCTAGGGGCTGATTACGAGAATGCTATAAAACAGAATTTGCTATTAGAAGACGTGACGCCAAGTTGAAGGTTTATCTTCCAAAGCATTTGCAAACGTTCGTTCCACATGTATGATTATTTTAACTAAATATGTCAGGGCTTGAAATAAGTTTAAATATGCTGATGGGTTATTTTAAAATTCAGCTGTGACTGTGGACAGCTCAGTTATTTTACATACGAAAGTACTAAATTTTGATTGGTAATTATCTTATTTTAATCAGTTATTACCTATCACATGTCTTTATCCACCCCTATATTTATTTTTATCTAGACTCCATACTCTTCTTCCTTTTTGCAGGATGGAAGTGTGCGGTTCTGGACAGTTAATGGTGAGCTGTTGCATCACATTCCATGGTCAGATACACCTAGTGGAGGAGGTGAGAGTGAAGAAAAGATAACTCCTGCTATCAAATGTTTATGTTATTCTGAAGAGCAAAAGTCATTATTTGTTAGCTATGATTGGTAAGATTTCTTCACAACTGTTTTTGAAATATTAACAACTACTATTTTAATAACTGATCTGCTGAAATTTTGTAGCATTATTCAGAACTGATTCACATCCATATAGATTGGAAAAGTTTTAACCTATCAGCCGCTTTCCTTCACCCACTGGGCTGGCACATTGTCTTATAAGTGAAGTGATCTCGCAGTTGATGGGTAACAGATCTATATTGTACTGTCCTGTGTATGAAATATTAAATGGGTGGCCTTCATTTATCTCTGGAATTAATTTTATACCAACAAAATACCTAATAGGAACCCACTCAGTTTATATCTTTAAAGTTTAATTAAAAGGAGGATTTTTTTTTGGTCAATTATGTGGTGAAGATGTACAGGCTGTGCTATAATTTTTGTGTTTCTCAAAAAGATTTATGTTTTACCATTTAACAAAAAAATATTAATTGAGTAATTTTTTTTTTTAGTTCTCCATGCGTGCGTGTTTATTCTGTATCTTGGTCTGATGCAGATGTATCAGTTGATTTAAAACAGGAAGTGACCTTGAAAGCACCCCCTTGGGACATCTGTATTGACCAATCAGGTTTGATTTGGGTTCTTCAGCCGGTGGAGAAAGAAACCGTCTCAGTATGGAACTTTGTGGAAAATAGACTGGTTAAGGTGAGTGAGTGCTACCATTGAATTTGCTCCAATAGTTCATAATAATATCTTTATTTCTGTTTAAATGTTCCATATCATAATACAACTAAAAATAAATCCTAAGTAATAAGAGGAGTATGTTAAATATACCTAAGAGATATGAATATTAATTTGCATCGTACAAATAACAGATAATTCCATAATACATCCGAGTCATTGTGATGAGTCGAGTTGGAAAATATTATCATATTAAACTTTTTAAAGTTTTTGACATCTGATATTTAGTTCTCAAAACCGATGTGATGCCTGGTGATCTAACTGTCCTGTTTCAATTCCTTCTCATTGATGTTGACAGTAGTTCCACTTCTAACTATCTTGTCGCAGGTGGTTGGAGGGAGCTTCATGTTGCCCTGGTGCTCGCAGAGCTAAAGGGGAACAGGAAGCTGATCTGTTTGTGGCGTCCTGTTTTTGTCTTGTATTTGTCCCATCCTGTCTTTGTTTGTTGCCAGTGGTTTTGAGGGTGGTTTCCTTCACCCATTGGGCTGGCACTTCATCATATAAGTGAAATACCCTTGAGTATGACGTTAAACACCAATCAAACAAACAATCAAACAAATCTAACTATCTTGTCTTGTTGGGTGTTATGCCTTACATGACTTTAAAGCAGAAACAAATAAGACAAGCTATTTATTAGGTTGTCACACCATATGATTGCAGTAGCCTTAATCAGTGAAGTGGTTGAATGTACCGCTTTGTACTTTGTAAAGGTTGATGCTGGTACTGATGGATGCAAAGAAATTTCAAAAGTTGTTGAAGAGATAAACAATCATTGGGAGTTTTTTAAAGGTACATTTATGTTATGTTCTTATATTTTATCAGTTATTTATCATAAAATTAATCACACTAGCCCAGGGATTTCCTTTATTAAAAACGAGGAATCCTCTTAATTATGTTCTAGATAAACTCCCAGAGTTGAGAGTAGATTTGAATTATGTTTAGAATATGTTTACCTTCATTAACTAGTGGGGTAGGTGAGAGTGTATTTGTGATGGTGTAATGCACTGTACATTAACAAAGTTTCTTTAATTACAAGTAGGCCTGTGGCCATCGCTTAGTTGTAAAGTGTACACTTGCTAATCCTACTTCAATGTACCATATACACTATTGAGTTCGTCTGTCGCTCATCAGGTATATGAGTAAGTCACATGATGTGGCTCCAGCAATCAGGGGGGGG
>JAVFBW010111139.1:0-16285 GCA_034783835.1 Mopalia ciliata | reverse complement strand
ATAGTAAAAGCTAACACAATTCAAAGAACTGTAACATTAGTTTTCAGCACAAGTTTGTCAAACATGAAAATAAGACTATTGTGGTACGTATTGGAAATCTAGAATATGGCCCTTATGAGTATCCATACTTAGTAAACTAACCCAGTTGAACAACAAATCCAGACGTAACACAGATAATGTCTGAACAATGATATGCCAGCATCCCAACAGTTGACTTACAACTTATTAACTTGGCTTAAGTCTCGACAGTAACCTTGAAAGAGAATATATAATGGTTACCACAATAGTATAACATTAACTCAGCGCATAAATCACATTCCAAATGTCTGTATGTATATAGCACTAAAAACATATATTATTATCATAACCCTTAATCACTGTAAACATACCACAGGGTACATTAGCTTTCAAGATAGACACGCATATAGTATACCGGTGAAATGAGCTAACATTGCTAGAGCAACAAACAAAGTGACACTGCGCATAACATTACCTTGTTTTTGTTTTGACAGACACCAAGTATCATTACTTTATAGACCTAAACTCATCAATGTGCTGTGCCTACACAAATACAAATTAGCAACACAAATTCAGGACTAATTTACCGTATCAACTCCAAAATGGTTTTCCACATAAACGCAATGAGACAGAGAACGGTGGGCCGAAATAGCATTAAAAAAACTCACAATCAAGCGCATTATGGTCAAGGGGAGAATACTCTTATCGACAAGATTATTGCCAATTACAAGATATAAGTGCTTCCTACAAACCGTTACATTCCCCCATACTAAAATTGGCTTTGTCCTCAAACCAAAACAAAATATATATAGTTATCACAATGAAGTTAGCCATTGTTTGGTCTTTTGCATAAAATTGGATAGAAAATTATTCCCAGAACTGTCAGTTTCAATAGGGAGCTGGTAACAAACCGTGATGGCGGTTTGCCTCTGGTGGTACGAGATGATCTCGTAACACTGAGAGGCGAATCGTCTCTTATAATCGTCTGTTGTCCTGAGGCCTGTTCCGATACATCCAATCGTAAATACGAATCCCCCTACACTGGTTTATCCACGGGTGACGAAGTTACTGGGAGTTCAGGTGAAGGTTCTGAGCACCTAAAAATCTATTCTTCGGATTCCAGTTCCACAGTATGATCAACACTCATTGGAACATTCTGCTGATGAGGTCTGTCCATAGAAACCAACTGAAGGCCTGTACTTTTCCTATGAACTACCTTTGTACCCTGTCCTATTTCTCTGTGAATTCTAAACACAGGCATATCCGGGTTAGTCTGCTTTAACACAATGTAAGGGGTCGATTCCCAATGATCTTGGATTTTATTTCTACCACGAATTTTATGCTTGCGGAAAAGAACACGATCTCCTGTTTTAATCAAAGCTGGATGTTCCGCTCGTTCGTATAGACGTTTTCTCGCTATGCCAGCTTCTCTAGAAGTCGCACTTGCCAGTTCGCAAGATGTCCGTTATCTGTCATGGTGGTTCATTACCCACTCATCTAAAGAACCGCATTTCTCTGTAACGTCAACAAGTGTTATGTCCATCGGTTAACGAGCATCTCTCCCAACCATGAGATAGTACGGTGGATATCCGGTAGATGTATGCACGCGGCTGTTGTAAGTTGTAACCCAACGTTAATTCTGGTAGGCGATCGCGCCAGCGTTTATTTCTATCCACAGGAAGTGCCCTTAACATGTCGTGCATGGCGTTCACAACTCCCATTATCCTGCAGATGGTAAGGGGTTGTGTCGCTTTTATCAACTCCATAACATCGACAAAGATCAGCAACAATTGCAGACTCGACATTTCTGCCCTGGTCAGAGTGAATGCGAGCTGGACAACCGAAGTAACAAACCAAGATTTGGTATGAACATTAGCAACAGTTACAGCCGCCTGATCCTTGGTTGCCACATGCTGAGCATGTCCGTTATGACCAGAACATTTTCATATCCGTCTGATGATTATTCTAAAAGAGTGAAGTCAATGGCTACTGCTTCAAGAGGGGCTGTGAAATTCATGCACACCAAGGGTGTGTGAGGATTTGGAAGAGTGTCTCTAGAGAGGGCACGTGTTTCACAAGTTTTTGCCCAATGTTGCACATCTCGTGTCATGCTATTCAAGTAGTTGTAGTTCAGCGCCGCATTGCATTCAGTGTCTTTTTGTCACTGAAATGTCCACCCTGATCATGTTTTACCTGGAAAGCTTCATGCCATAGAACTTCCGGCAACACTAACTGCTTATGCACAGTACCATCACAACAATCTTGGTATAACCTAAACAGTGCTGTATCGACTTGCAACTGTTCTCTCTGTGACAGTATCTTCTGGACTTCCTTATCCTCACACAATCGCTCTGCACGTGTCAATTTCCTTCCACATTTTAACCAATGCCGAACACGGCCAAGTACTTTATTAAAGCTCTGAAGTTTAGCAATCTGCTCTAGATTGTAGGCAGCATCAGTGGTGTCAATTGTGTTGCAACATACTGTCCGTTTTGGTATACTATCATTACAAGTCTATAGCCACAGTGAAGCCTGGATTTCTTGGTTATTCCTTGACTCAATACGTGAAAGAGCGTCAGAATTTGAATAACATTCACCCGGTTTGTATATCACATCGAAATCAAAGTCAGCCAACTGGGCTGCCCAGCTTTGTTCAGTGGCACCAAGGTTGGCGTTATCTTAATACTTTAAAGGATTATGGTCCGTTCTAACGGTGAATTTGGAATACAGTAAGTATTCACTTAACTTTTCCCCAACTGCCCATTTTAAAGCAATGAATTCCAGCTTAAAACCACTGTAGTTTTTGTCATTCACTTGTCCTTTAAAACTCAGGGGCCCTATTCTTTCTTTTTTGGGGGATTGCCAACTAACTTATTCAGTGGGGCAGCAATTTGAGAAAATTCCGGGACGAATCTCCGATAGTACCCCATGAATCCCAACACTTTCCTCATATCCTTAGCACATTTTGGTATTGGCCAGTTGTCTAATACACTGGTCTTTTCAGGGTCAGTTTTTACCCCTGCGCGAGAAACAATGTGGCCCAAAATTTCACCTGGGTTTGAAGGAGGCAACATTTACTTGGTTTTAGTTTTAGTCCGTGGTCAGATAGGCGTTTAAACACCTTGTCTAAACGATTAAGGTGGCTGTCTAAATATATTAAGAGGTTTTCCCATTGAAGATCTCCCATGCAGCATTCCATCAGCCTTTGGAATGTGGTTGGTGCGTTGCAGAGGCCGGAGGGCATGCGAGTCCATTGGTACAAGTCAAAGGGCGTAGTGACTGCAGTTTTTGGTTGATCTTCACGGTCCATGGGAACCTGAAAATACCCTGAAGTGAGACCTAGTGAAGAAAATAGTTTAGCTTTACCCAAAACATCCAACGACTCTTCAACCCTGGGCAGAGGAAAAGCATCTTTACATGTCACATTGTTTAATTTTCTGTAGTCACAACAAAAGTGGATGGAATTGTCAGATTTGCTGACAATCACAGCGAGGGACGACCAAGGACTTTTGCTTTTTTGTAATAACCCCTGCTCAAATCTTTTAAGTGTTTCTTCACTTCATTAAACTTGTGCGGAGAAATTCTTTGATGTCGTTGTTTGATTGGGTGGTGGTCCCCAGTATCAATTTTATGAGTGATACTGTCAGTGCACCCTATGTCATATTGGTTAACGGAGAACACAGGTTTATACATATGGAGAAGTCCATGTAGTTTCTGTTGTTGCTCACTAGTGAGGTCAACATCACCCACTCTAATGGGGATACTAAAGATAGAATCTGTTTCACTGGAGGCTTCTGTGCCAGAGAAACCAATGTCCACTGTCTGTTCGTTGACATTAAGTACAACATCCGATGTTTCTAAGTTTTCAAAAAAATGAAGTTCACCCATTCTGGTTCTGGCCGTAAGTTTAATGGGAAATTCTCCAACATTAACTAGCCTTACGGAAACCACTCCATTCTTGACAGTTACACATAGCTTAGCCACCATGAGGTTTGGAGAAAGATGGGTACACACAGTGCTCTCCATAAGAGCACTGTATTCATTATTGGAATGGCTGGCCTTACAGTACCGTTACACAAGAAACACATTTTACTACACCTGCAGCAGTAGAACGTTTTGAAAAGAATATTAAAGGTAAAGTTGTCTCTGCTGGATCTAACCACAAAGTCGGGATAGCTATTGTTTTCCTTGCCTCTTTTCTGGTGTGGGCTTCATTACTTGTACTAGTACCGATCCTGGAGGGCACTGGGTTAAGGTGAAAGTCGATTATTATGGCAGCTGACATTTTTTTTTCAATGTCCACGCTCCAACCTATATTCCAGAAAGACGCCGGTTTTTCAATGCCATTTTGCCATTACTTGAAAAATGAGAAGGAGACCTAATTTTAATGGGTGATTTTAATTGTGTTTTAGATAATGTCCTTGTGCGTGGAAGCCAGCAAATCCCACTCGTGACACGCCTGTCGGTGTGCTTGAAGCAATGAAGCACACCTGCAATCTATTTGATTTCTTTCGCTTTATCAGACAAGATGCGACAGAATACACTTGAATGTCTCACCAACGGGGTCCACGGCATTCCATCGGATCGGGTGTATTGCAGTCAAAGCCTTAAGGAATATTTGGTTGACACAACCCATTATCCTTTCGCTTTATGTGATCATGCGATACTTGTGGCAGCCTTCGATTCCGGTGATTGGGTGGAGCGAGGGGGCGGGGGGGGGATCGATCGGGAAGTTAAGTACCTCTCTTCTACAAGACAGTACGATCTGTCGCATGGTTAGAGAGTATATGTGCGGCTGAGAACCCAGCAAGTCTCCCTTCCTTTCGGCATCACAATTCTGGGAGTAGGGCAATAAAGGTATTTAAAGGCTTGCCATATCATATTGCAAGATAAAATCTCGCCGAAAACGCAGAGCAAACGGTAAGCTTGCAAAATCATTTGCCGCTGCAGAGAAGTGAATTGCACGGGGCGAAGTTCACCTAATTAATCTTCGTGAATGCCGTAGGCGTAAAATCACAGCAAGCAAGCAGCATAGAACTTTACCAATCAGCCGGAGGGAGATCCCGGGTGAAATGGGACATGGCTGGTGAACAGCCCCACGTTATTTCTGATCTCTCGAGAAAGCACGGGGAATTGGAAAGATTCTTCCTAGTATTAAATCTGCCGACAATCAATCCTTGACCTCCACTGAGACTTTTTAGAAGCATTTAGATCGTTCTACCAAAGTTTGTTTTCGCCCCAAGGCGTGTATCAATGAATGATATATCAGCTGCTAGATAATGTAACACACGTTCTATCTGGGGATGAAATCAACTTGTGTGATTGCCAGATTGCTTACGGTTAATGAACTCTTTATGGCAGCAAAGTCCATGGCCTTGAACAAATCATCTGGCGTCGACGGCCTCCCAGTGGAGGTGTTTATTGTCTTCTGGGATGTTATTGGCCCTGTTCTTTTGGATGTAGCCGATGAAACATTAAAGAGCGAGCGTCTGTCGAATACCATACAGCAAGCCGTCATTCGTCTGACCCATAAACGCGGATCTAAAGACGATCTTATAAACGGGCGACCCATTTCCCGGCTTTGTGTGGACTACGAAATCATCACAAAAGCCATAGGCCGAAGATTAGGTTCAGTAATGAGCTCTGTAGTACATTGCGACCAAACATGTTCTGTACCAAGTCGTTCCATCTTGTCAAACGGCCTTCTCGTTAGGGATCTCACTGTCCTTGCGGACGACGCTAATGTAGAGGCCTCTGTGATTAGCCTCGACAAGGAGAAGGCCTTTGATAGAGTGTAGTGGGAGTATCTACTCAACGTACTCTCTCGCATGGGCTTTGGTCCTGTTTTCAGCAAATGGATTAATCTTCTTTACCAGTCCCCAATAAGCCGCATACTAATAAATGGTTTTCTTAGTAATAACGTTTATATGGGATGTGACGTTTGACAGGACTGCCTCCTGTCCCCTTTGTTATATGCGCTGGGTGCGGAGGTCCTTGGGGCCACCATACGGAACCCAGCAATCCAGGGTGTCAGTTTGTCGTATTTAGATGAGGCCATAAAAGTGTCCCAATACGCGGATAACACTACTTTGTTTGTTGGCAGCAACGTTGACTTGAGCTGGATGAAACCACTCCTCGATAAATACGATAAAGCATCTGGGGCCAAACTGAATAAGTAAAGGATTATTCCTTGGAGCCCGGAAGTGTAGACACGATAAACCGCTCGGAATAGAGTGGAGTACGACTTCCATGAAACATCTGGGAGTACTCCACGGTCCGCGTGACCCTGCTAATTTAAACTGGCAAAGTAACCTGGATGATGTTGCTGTGATTACTAACTGGCTGGTCTAAGCGCTCGTTGAGTCGTGTGGGGGCGTGTCCTCGTATTGAACCCTCTGGCCATGTCGAAACTATGGTACGTGGGCGCCGTGTTCGATATGCCTGCCGTGCATATCAAAAGCCTTCAAACTATGGTCTCTAAGTTCTTGTGGGAAGGGAAGAAACCTCGGGTTTCCCTTGACACGTCCTATCTTCCAAAACAGAAGGGTGGCCTAGGCATTGTATATATTACAGCCAAAATAGCGGTATTAAAGCTTTAAACTCTTAGTGGCCTTGTTACCTGTGAAGAAGGTTCGGCGTGTGTTGGCCTAGCCCTAGTTCATTATGAATTGAAACCTATACACCATCTGTTCTACTGTTAAAATACTTCCTCGTTGGTATTCTGAGCTCCTTCGAAATGTGGTCCTTTTTAACAGATCTGCTGCAGAGCCATTATACTGGTGGCATGTGCTAAAGCAGCCTTTATTTCCTAATCCCTTGATTGTTGACGAGCGTGGTAAGCCTTTCCAGTAAGGTTAACTTAGGGTTAGAGGACTCGTTTTTGTGTCAGACATTGTGAACGGTCAGGACAGGTCTTGGAAGACTCTAGACGAGCAGTAAACAGCAGCTGGCAATCGTCAACTCGCTAAAGTGAAAGACAGCATTAGGAAGTCTCGGTTAGTCTACCAGAACAGACGGTTTGATTTACAGCTACCGTGTTAATCATTTACCCATCAACCAAATTATTTGGCGTACTTGGATAAATTGGTTATGTTAAATGAGTGACACAGAGCCCGTAGGACTTAGTCCGACATCATGAGAAACCCAATTCAATTCCACCTTTGCGTCCCATATTTCAAATCGTGACAAGGCCATCCATTGGTTACTGCTACACAGGCAACTCTGGGTTGGGGTAAATCTAGTCCGTGCTTCGGTAACAACTACAAACCATTGTCCTTTATGTCAGTCACCTGAAGAGACATTTGTCCATCTTTTCTTAAGGTGCGGTGTTGTTCTACGCATATGGACCATTGTCAATAAATATCTGGATCGTCTAGTTTCATTTGGGGATAACTTTATCCTTTTTGGTGAAGGGTTCATCAGTAACAAGAAATGCATGACAGCTGTACGTGCAGTGACGTTAACCGCCGTTGGCGCGCTGTGGCGTCATCAAGGCAATCCCTTGGATCACAAAGATTCCTTCAGACGTTTTATTTCTGCGAGATTTGACACACCTTCTGTTGTGCGAATTCGAAAGGGACCGGCGTAAGGGTAATCTGGAAAACTTTGTTGACATCTGGTGCCGCAATAATTGTTTTGCATAAGTACGGAATGGGTCATTGTAAGTCAGACTCGATATATAAAATGTATGTCCTACCGTTTTAAATGAATATGTTGCGTTTGTGGAGAAAATTTCTTTAGGTCAGATCCCATTTTAAATGTATGTCCTATGATTTAAAATATTAACTATCTATCGAGTATTATCTATCTGACGGTCGTGACGTTTTAGCCATATAAGATGAGCAGGTTTTGTCTTTAGTTTGTAGGATCTAAGATCCTGGATCTCTCAGCCTATATTGCTGTACAGTAACAAAAAAACATAAATTGATAAAAGTTCAAACGAGGAGCTTGTTACTAGAGGTCTCATTGTAGCTCTCACAGAAAGTGCCGGTGGCTTATCCTTCAGACAAAAAAAATCTTTTCAACACACATTGTTTTACATCTTTTACCATTCAAGGCCAGAAAAAAACGTTCTCGTACCATTCAGCTGTAGTTTGGAAAATTTCGCATCAATGGGTTCCTGATTCAATTCTTGACGTTCAAGAGAACATTTCTGACCAGCCTTTAAGAGCCTAAACACTTGATCTATTATGTCATCGTTAGATTTAGATTTAGCAATACCTATATCTGACATAACAGGAAGAGAAAAATTTTCCAGGTTATTCAGATATTCATTTGCCAAACAGGACTTTGTGAATGAGGTAATAAGCGTTGGTTCACAGATTTTGGGTGTTGTAAATCCAAGGGCTGTGGCAGTAAGAACCTCTGGTGAAACAGTCTACACATTCTCTTATGGTTTGAGTTATGTCGTCAGTGATACGGGATGGGTCATCAGCATCAGATTTTTTTTATCTGATCTATACATTATAATCAACTGAACTAGCTCTGCAACCCAGGGATGTCGTGTTCTATCTAGCTTGGCTACGGTGAGTACATAGGTTAGTGGGGTTTTTTTTTGTCTGGATACACTTCAAAGTTAGCGCATAGAAAAGATTATCCCTAAGTCTGTCTGTTACCACCCATTTGATTGATTGATTGATTAGTGTTTTACACCGCATGCATAAGTGTTAAAACTTTAAATATGTCAATATGTTAAATAGCTCAAATTTGGATCTAAAATGGTAAATATTTTGAATAAAACTACGTACAATCCAGACCAATCCGTTAAAGGAAGCCCGACGACAACTTCTCCAGCAAATTAATCTTGGCAAATTAGTAATCTCTATCGGTTTACCCGCGTCGACCAAGGGCACATAATCTTGTCCCATCTGCGGTTTTCTCCTAAATCCACCGGCCAATGGAATAAGCTGCTTGGACGACAGAATGAGTCAACGACTGGGGGCAATTCTAGAAATTAACTTATAAACATCAACAAGAGGAGGTTCAGCTTTCTCCAGTCGTTGGAGTATTTCTTTAAGTTTTATTTTGTTACCACCAAACACCATATGTTGTACGCACTACAAATGTTGTACGTTTTAATCAAACGTTAGAGTCTATTCAGGATGTTTGAAAAGGACTCTCAAAAGAAAATCACATGACTGTTGTGTGCTAGAGTGTCGCTGAAATAAAGATGTTCGGACGATTTGTGGTGTATATGGCAATGGAAATTCGGCATATGAGGCTTGGCAAGAACACAAATAAGCAGTGTTATCTCGTATGGTCTATCTATAGGAGTGTATATAAAGATATACTATTCGTCAATATACCAGTCAATACCCCCGCCCCCTTTGTCCTGTCCCACACGCCTATATCTTTATACTGTCTATGCTTGGTTAATATGGAATTATTTAAATGTAATTATGAACTGCGTGATATTTGTGTCGCGTGGTAACTAGAAGAGTTACTTAATAGTAAATTATCTTAAGCTCAGCAACACTCGTTAACAAATAATAACACTGTATAATCCCCATTTCCAGTAGTGTTCTCTGATCATATCCACACTGTCATATTGTAGCGGATTTGTCAATTCAGAAAATAACACGGATATTAAATATAAGTCTTGAATCAGTTCCAAATACGCAGTTGAAACCTTTGGTAAATCAGAATGCCTTCATCTTGTAGAATGAAGACTTTCTAACTACTGGTCTTATTTGATGACAAGGTAGCACCAACCCATCTACAATAGATTAAACCAAAGAAATTAACTCTCAACAAATGCAGTTTAATTGCAGTAAGGAAAATATGAAGTTTTTTATTATAATACTAGGAACGTCAACAGAGGAATTTGTGAGATGAAAAATCTACATTTATAGAATAACTAACGGTGCAAATATACCTAAATTTCGGGTTGATAGAACTATCCATGTATCCATTCGATTCATATGCAGTTATTTACGGTAAGAGCCGTGGTAGCGATATGTCAACAGGTGAAAGTACAGTAGAACAGTTCTTTAAAAAACAAAAGTGAACATAATGATCACTGAATCTGGTCGAGTACCAATATATATCAAAAGCTCATGTCCAGTTTCGACTCAATACAAATCTGAGGGGCTCGGCAGACTATTCTCCCTAAACCCGCCTACATCCAGGCCTCTCCTTTCTCGTCGAACATTTGAAAAAATATGGAGGACGGTTTCTTTGATCTCGAAATCGGTCTTCATTTGGTTGTACATGTCCCCCTTTCGTAATCCCAGGCGCTGAAATAATACAAAAACAAATACTGATTTGATTGATTGATTGATTGATTATTTGATTAGTGGATTCATTTACTCACTCGCTGAATCACTCATTTGCTTTATCATTTAGTTCTAACATCAATTAGGTAGTAATAAATAGATTATTATGGTCAGGCTGTACAAACCTATATTAACGTACAACATACAACATTGGTGTACTACTAAGTTCAATTTTTCACCTTACAATACATTGTTCTAATATAAGTTCTAAAAATATTTCATAAAGTGTTGTGTGTAGCGCCAGCATCTTGTTTATTTTCTGCTTTATGTCGTTTGCCTATAGCTATAAGTAAATTAACTCCTTCTTTCACTTAAATGTCGAGTACAAAACGATTACAAAACAGCAAATATCTTCATTGCCGTTTGATAAAGATTTCACGTTTCAATTCCTGACAGCCCAAGGGGTAACGGAAACAGCCCTCGACTTGACCAGTCACAAAGACAGAATTTTGTATAACATTCCGAAAGCGAGGGTTCAAGGGCCGCATAAGCCGAGTAATCTCTGAGAATAAGGTAACCCGTGGAGGCAATCTCGGTTAGTTTTGTCAAATAATATTTTTCTGTCATTTTGATTCATCGATTATGTAGATATTAATTTGTGCCGTTTTAAAAGATCCACAATTCTAACGAAAGGATTTTGTAGTTTTAAAATTTAAGTGTCACCTCAGTCACTCTTGTAAGACTTTGTAGGATTTGTAGGAATAGTACTTACATTGATTTTAATATTTTATATCAGGGTAATTTTGGTGCTTTTAAAGTTTTATATTGTTGATATGACTTTTCGGAGAACATACAGCTCTATTGGTGAGAGCATTGCTACTGAACCTTGTGTACAAGAATGTTTATTTTGACAAACTACAAAAATATTAAATATATATATAAACTCTAAAAGCTTAAAATATATTTTATGGCAGCCACTTTAATCGAACACATCTAAACCTAACATAGCGGCGAGGGTCCAGGGGCCGCTAGGTGTGTGAATGAGGAAAGGTGGAGCGACAAATTTGGCTGATTTGGAAAATATATTCCGGGCGAGGACGTTGACAGGATCGATATTTTATTATTCATTTAACAAAAAAATACTTGTTGTCCAGATTAGCCACATGGCCCTTTTTAACCACCAAGAGTTTTTAATATAGATACGCTAAACCGTTTTGTGCTAATCGGATGTTGCTGCCCAGCCACATACAGTAAAATTATTACACTCTGCTCCAGACACACACTTACATGAGTTTTCAATTGTAAATAACACTCACATGTTTTAGGGTCCGCTCTGGTAAGCTTGTGGTGTTTTGGTAGACAGTCAACATGACACCCAGCCAGAAGAACGCATACGATTAATATGGTTACAGTCCTCATTGTGACTTTTGTCGATAGGCCGATATACTCTTCCGAAAACAGTTTCTGGTTTGAATAAAGAAAACCATAGGGTTGTGTGCCGAATGTATTCATTGATTTAAGTCAAACTGCTCAAAACAGTGTTGATTCCAACGTCGATCCACCAAGTTAAACCATGGTCTATCAGTTGCCGTTAGGAAAATTTACCTACTCAAAATTATATTTCCACCTATTGTAGTAAATAACAGCTCAGTATACGTCTCATGTCCATATACCCGTTTTCGTTTTTGAGAATGTCCTTTAATAAAAACGTGGCAGATCAATGTGATCTTTGACAGACCAAATAACGATATGACTAAAACTGTCGCACACAAATTGAAAACTCAAAACTTCAATATATATATTTGGAATAAATGAAGAGAGAAAAAAATGTTTATATAAATTCATATATATATAAAGTTATATATATATATATATATATATATATATATATCGGACATTTGAGTCATGCAAAATGCAGAAATAATTTCAGAACATGAAATGTTCGAATATGTTTTACAATTTGAATTATTTACATCATGTTAAAGAGAAAAATTAGTTTCTATATTAAGTTTTTGAAAATTCCGTTTTACCTTTTTTAACCAATTCAGAAGAGAAGCATAACATTAAAATAAAGTCTTGGAATAAAAGAAAGAACTTACCTCCAATGCAACAAATGACACGTTATGATTCCTCAGTCAGCTTTACTCTCTTTATATTAGGAACAGATTAAATCGATGGATACAATCAATACAATTGTGCTTACTGCTGTGATTTTTCTGTCATTGTGTTAAAAAAAGAACAACACAACACACTTTAATGATAGGAAATTTTCTGTCTTACTGGGGACAAAAAGTCTGAATGTTACTTCAGATATTAGATAGTTAACATTGAGAGCTTCGTTTAATATTAGTTAAAATTTGTTAGCTATCGGTTTTTCTTTTTTCGAATTCAGCCCCCGGATGTCACAAAGGCATTGCACACATTATTGAATATTGGCGCATATATGTAGTCGGTTCTAACTGTTCTTTCTGTTTGTCACAATTTAATCAATTGATTATATTTTGATAATTGTATTGGCGTCTGAAAAACGTGCAACAGACTTTGATTTTAAAAGAGTTGGGCAAAACAAGTTTATTTTGTTTGTTAGTTCTCTTTGGTTATATGTGTGTGTCCAAGTTTATTGTCTCACTGCTTATTAGAACACGATGAAAAAATAATCGAATAATCAATCGATAGTACTTGTACAATTTGTTAAGTAACGATGAAAGTATCGAATACACATATTATGAATCTATTTAGAAACCAGCCAATGCCTCAACCTTAAAAAGCCCAAAAGCAACAGCGTTATAAATATTGTAATAGGATGTTTAAGTTTACCAATGGCTAGAATCAGCTCCTAAATGAAAACACCACAACACCTATACTAGTATCAGATAGGTCCTCAAACTGTATGAGGCGAGATGCCAACTAGAGAACTTAATACCAGATACGGCCTCCTTTGTTCAGAATTAAACTAGAAATGTCTATTATTTGGTAGACAGTTTGAATTATGATTTCAAAAATGTGGTATGCCTTATAACTTGTATAAAGTCTATGAAACAATATATCTATGAAACCCAAAATCGTCTTCGTTAAAGAGCAAACAATTACATGTATTTGAGCTCCATTAGAATAAATCTCATATCCCCAATAGCTGAATATAGCTATATCTTCCTGATCATTCGGTTATAGATCTTTTTCAAATGATGCCGATCAAAAAAAAACATATTTTTAACCAGTAAAATATTTTTGAAAAAATCAGTTTAACAACTTTGTATGTAAAATAAGTTTAAGAAAAACTTTAATATTTGAAATTAAAAAGATTCCAAAATAAGACTATTGAAAGGTATCATATAAATTTTGAGAAAACATCTTATAGATTATTACTACTGAGAGTAAAACAATGATTTAAGTAGAGAAGGACGCATGCTAGGGTAGTTAACATTGATTCAAATGCCAATGATCAGGAGGGATTATAGTATACTGGTCTAATGAACTAGCATTGCTAGAGCAACAAACAAAGTGACACTGTGCATAACATTAAGTTGTTGTTGTTGTTGTTCGGACAGACACCAAAGGTCATTACTTTATAGATCTAAACTCATCAATGTGCAGTGCTCACACAAATATAAATAAGCAAAACAAATGCAGGACTAATTTACCGTATCCACTCCAAAATGGTATTCCACATAAACGCAATGAGACTGAAAACGGTGGGCGAAATAGTATTAAAAAAACTAACACTCAAGCGCATTACGGCAAGGGGAGAATACTCATATCGACAAGCCTATTGTCAAACACAATATATAAGTGCTTCCTGCAAACCGTTACACAAGAAACACATTTTACTACACCTGCAGCAGTAGAACGTTTTGAAAATAGTATTAAAGGTAAAGTTGTCTCTGCTGGATCTATCCACAAAGCCGGCATAGCTATTGTTTTCCTTGTGTTTTAGACAGTGTCTTTGATCGTCGAAGCCAGCAAATCCCACTCGCGACACGTCAGTCAGTGCACTTGAAGCATTGGAACACACCTGCAGTCTATTTGATTTCTTTCGCTTTATCAAACAAGATGCGACAAAATACACTTGAATGTTTCACCAAAGGGTCCAGGCATCACGCTTAGACCGGGTGTATTGCAGTCAAAGCCTTAGGGAGTATTTGGTTGACACAACCCATTATCCTTTCGGTTTATCCGATCATGCGATTCTTGTGGCAGCCTTCGATTCCAGCGATTGGGTGGAGCGAGGGGTGGGGGGGGGGGAGTCGGGAAGCTGCCGTGCATATCAAAAGTCTTCAAACTATGGTCTCTAAGTTCTTGTGGGAAGGGAAGAAACCTCGAGTTTCGCTTGACACGTCCTATCTTCCAAAACAGAAGGGTGGACTAGGCATTGTATATATTCCGACCAAAATAGCGGTATTAAAGCTTAAAACTCTTAGTGGCCTTGTTACCTGTGAAGAAGGTTCGACGTGTGTTGGCCTAGCCCTAGTTCATTATGAGTTCAAACCTATACACCATCTGTTCTACTGTTAAAATACTTCTTCTTTGGTATTCTGAGCTCCTTCGAAATGTGGTCCTTTTTAACAGATCTGCTGCAGAGCCATCATCCTGGTGACATGTGCTAAAGCAGCCTATATTTCTTAATCCCTTGATTGTTGACGAGCGTGGTAAGCCTTTCCAGTAAGGTTCACTTAGTGTTAGAGGACTCGTTTTTGTGTCAGACATTGTGAACGGTCAGGACAGGCCTTGGAAGACTCTAGACGAGCAGTAAATAGCAGCTGGCAATCGTCAAGTCGCTAAAGTCAAAGACAGCATTAGGAAGTCTCGGTCAGTCTACCAGAACAGACAGTTTGATTTACAACTACCGTGTAAATCATTTACCTATCGACCAAATTACTTGGCGTACTTGGTTAAATTAGTTGTGTTAAATGAGTGACACAGAGCCCGTATCGTTTGAGAAATGGATGGCCGTAGGACTTAGTCCGACATCTTGGGAAACCCTCTTCAATTCCATCTTTTTTCGTCCCATATTTCAAATCGTCACAAGGCCATCCATTGGTTACTGCTACACAGGCAACTCTGGATTGGGGTAAATCTAGTCCGTGCTTCGGTAACAACTACAGACCATTGTCCTTTATGTCAGTCACCTGGAGAGGCATTTGCCCATCTTTTCTCAACGTGCCGTGTTGTTCTACGCATATGGACCATAGTCAATGGCCTGATAAATAAATATCTGGGTCGTCCAATTTCATTGTGAGACTTTATCCTTTTTGGTGAAGGGTTCACCACTAACAAGAAATGCATGACAGTTGTACGTGCAGTGACGTTAACCGCCGTTGGCGCGCTGTGGCGTCATCGACGCTATGCCGTGGGTCACACTGATCCCTGAATCACAAAGATGACTTCAGACGTTTTTTTCCTGCGAGATTTGACACACCTTCTGTTGTGCGAATTCGAGAGGGCCCGGCGTCAGAGTAATCTGGACAACTTTGTTGACATCTGGTGCCGCAATAATTGTTTTTCATAAGTACGGAATGGGTCACTGCAAGTCAGACTTGATATATAAGATGTATGTCCTATGGTTTTAAATGAATATGTTGCGTTTGTGGAGAAGATCTCTGAAGGTCAGATCACATTTTTAAATGTTTGTCCTATGATTTTAGATATTAACCATCTATCGCATATTATCTATCTGAGGGGCGTGGCGTTTTAGCCATATAAGAAGGGCAGGTCTTGTCTTTAGTTTGTAGGATCTAAGATCCTGGATCACTCACAGCGTAGATTTCTGTACAGTAACAAAAAACATGAATTGGTAAAAGTTCAAACGAGGAGCTTGTTACTAGAGGTCTCATTGGAGATCTCACAGAAAGTGCCGGTGGCTTATCCTTCAGACAACAAAAAACCTTTCAACACACGTTGTTTTAAATCTTTTACCATTCCCGGCCAGAATAAAACGTTCTCGTACCATACAGCTGTAGTTTGGAAAATTTCGCATGGATGATTCAATTCTTGACGTTCAAGACCAGCCTTTAAGAGCCTAAACACTTGATCTATTATGTCATCGTTAGATTTAG
>JAVFBW010111128.1:0-16285 GCA_034783835.1 Mopalia ciliata | reverse complement strand
GGTAACGCACTGAGAAAAAATATGATTCGAATTCATTCCCGACCAGACGGTGAACTTAATGTTCGTGTTTGGGGTTCACGCAACATCCACTAGAGGGACGCTTCTAGATGGTTACGTCCCCCAGATCAGGAATGAAATTTTTCTCGTATTTAACGAGAAAATTTTCGGCAATTGTCACACATTGCCGGGAAAAAAACATTTTTTCGAGCCGTGGCTGGACGGAGCCATGGCTGCTGGCCATTTGACTGATTTTGGTTGGGTATATAAAAATCATATTCAGAAAGGAAAAGAAATGCCTTTTTAATGCAATGCTGATTGCTTGAACTCACTAGTATAAATTCTATTGCATTTGAATGTACTGCATCATACAAAGCAGTGTAAGGAATGAGTGTAATGAAGCTGAAATATTAACTGTCCTGTAAAGCATTTAAACAGTGTGTCTATATTTAACAGGTTTCCGTCACACACAAGCAATAATGCAAAAAAATGGAATAAGATGTGATTTTGAACTGAATAATTTATTAAAGGAAGAACTAAACTTGCAAATGTAAAATATCCCTATTGATAGTGTTTGTTTGCGTGATGACAATTGGTTTGGTGAAGGAAGGCTAGTAACAATGGACTGTATGCCCTTCTGTCAACTCATTGGTAGAAAACGATCCCTGTTGAATGATAGACTGTGATTTGAGTTTCACTGTATGTATACTTTCATGTATCTATGATTGATTAATCTGCCATGATTGAAATGGCTTATCTGAAAGGATGATCAAATAATTGGTTATCTTGTCAGAGTCAAGCTAAAATACAGTTCCTAAACAGACCGGGAAATGGGACTTGACAAATGCTTCACTTGTCTCTGTGTGAATGTTTTTGCTTTCCATGATTCTTTGTCAGATGATTCAAAGAGGTCGACTGGATTTCTCTAAAGGCTGTCAGTGGCCTGCCAGGAGATAGCCCAGTCTCACATTTGTCTGTTCGGTTACAAGCTGGTAGATTATAAGGTTATTCTGATCCCTTAGTATTGACGGAACTTTGTTGAGTTGCATCTTAGTTGTTTGCTCAGCTTTCCTGTGTTCTAAGAAGATCACATATCATCAGTTATATCTGTGTCTTCCCTAGGGTATAGTTGTCAGGTGTCTCACAGTGTCATAGCGCAGTTCCCAGTCACTGCCTTCATTTACTTACACAATAGGATCAATTCACTATTCAAATGCAGATAAAATACCCTAATATTGTAAATACACAATTGCTGGGAAATTGCCGGGAAAATCGCCGCATCCTGCGGGAAATTTGCCAGGCAAATAAAAAATAAATAAAAAAATAATTTTTTTTTTATTTATTTAGAATTTCATTTTCCACGGAAAATAAAAGTAAAACCTGTTAATACGATAAGGGAAACAAAGCACAACAGTTACAATATCCTTATAGTTTTGCGGTGATGGCTGTCTCTAGTCGCAAGAGCGATAAATAAAACACTACACAATTTTGCCTCAACATAGAATTAAAGCATTGGTCGGTGTCCATTTTTCGTTAGCTTGTGAACGGCGCATATTCGGCAGTTTGGATTACTGGCACATCTTCCCTGTCTATCCATTTGTTGCAATGTGATTTATTTGAGAAGTTTGGAAGCCAAAACGGTCCTTTATGAAGACTTTAGATTTTTTGTTTATCTTTAGAAGCAGCATTGGATTTAAACCGTCGTCGTTTTACCTCCATGTCCTCCTAGCAGTGATTTAAACTGTTGCCGTTTTACCTCCATGCCATTCCCAACGAATGAAGTTGCCTTGTCATATTATTATTTCACAATATATGTACTTGATTTAATTTTAAAATAATTTATAATAATTACAAATGCAAGAAAGATAAATATTATTTTTTTTAATATGATGCACTGTATTGCGAGCCTTGCTTGTCACTCAGCATTGATACATTCTAGACAATGGTTCATTACCAGACAGACAAATGGATAAAAAAAGAATGAATAAATGGATCAAAACCAAAATGAAACCAGCATAGCTACACCTTATGAGGATGCTAAATCCAAAATATGAACTTGATTGGAATGAAGGTTTCCAAGATTAGCCGATAACAAAAATGTGTAAATTAGCAATATGCATAGAACTGCAGAAGACAGACAAATGGATAACAGAAGAATGAATAAATAGATCAAAACCAAAATGAGACCAGCACAGCTCCACCTTATGAGGAAGCTAAATCCAAAAGATGGACTTGATTGGAATGGAGGTTTCCAAGATTTGCCGATAACAAAAATGTGTAAGTTACGGGCAAATGACTCAATTAAAGACGAACAGAAAGACAGACAGGAACCAAAATGTTACCTGCAAAACTAGACCATGTAGGGAAGCTTTGAAGAAAATATTAATGTGATTAATGCAGTAATTTCTGGGATATAGTGATAACAAGAATTGTTATGGGACAGACGGACGGACGGACCACGGAGAGTGATGAGAATAGCCCAAAGTCAGAATGACTGTGGGCTAAAAATAAAAACGGAATTCCGAGAACCGTTTTTTATGAGAATAATATTAAATTTTAGCAATACTGACTGCACTTGGTTGATTAATTTATTTACTGGCATTGAACTTCATCAAATCACTATGATGTACTGCAACATTTAAATAGCCACAAAATAAACACATCCTATAAATTGTGAAGTCATTCATGTCCGTCCAGATCTACTTACATTTATTTGTTTGATTGGGGTTATGTTGTACTCAACAGTGTTTCACTTTTATAAGGACAAATAGTCCCCTTCACCCTGTACCGAGCCTTTTTGCGTTGAAAACCGTGAGGAAAGCTCGTAAAACCAACCAACAACATGTGACTTGCTCATATATCTGATGCCCAGATCTACTTAGAGGTAACCTTTGGAACATACTAACCTTAGCTAGAGGTCAATGTCAAACAGATGATGGCTTCCGATTGGTGAACTCCAGAGCCTGTATTCATAAGCTTCTCAAGCATTTCTTTATATCAACATTTACATGTTCAAAAATACATAATACAAAACACCATTTTGCTTAACTTTCTGTGATCCTAAATGAAAGATGAACTTAATTATTGCAGATTTTAACTTTTTTTCATGATCAAATGAATGGCCGAAACTTGGCTAAATATTTTTGGCTAAACTTTGAGAAATACCCTTTTGAGTAGCTTAATGAATATGAGCTTGGCTCTCGTTTCACAAAAGCTAAGTAATTGCTGGATTGACTATCTTCTAATTATTATTAGGATTTGTACAAAGAGTTAAGATTTTCAGTTTGAAGAAACTCATAGTTTATTGTTCACCATCAGTTCTTTTTATTTTCTCGTGTTTCTGTTAGACAACATCACTGCTATGTAAGTGAAACCCCCATAAGTACTATGTTGAATTATTTGTTTGTTTCCTTGATTGGGGTTTAATGTCGTACTCAAGGGTATTTCACTTATATGACAACAGATTGTCCACTTCACACTGCACCTTGCCTCATAACGGTGGAAAACCATAAAGAAACCTCGTACACACCACCCCCTGCGATTGCCAAAGCCAGATCATTGTGATTCGCTCATATCGCTGATGGTGGACGGACAGACTTGACTATGTTGAATTAAAAGAAAAATCAAACTTTTCACAGCAAGCTTAGATCGTTTTTTTTTTTGTTTTACTCATGTATAAAATGAGCATTTACATATAGTAGCAATTATGAACTGCATGCAGTCAGAGGACTATTCCAAACCAAACAGCTATTTAACTATCCCTCAAAGATTGAGAAAGTTGTACAATAAATGGTAAAAATACATTTATAATAGAGTGAGCGTACACATAACATAACCATTAAATACAATTGTATGGAGAATATCAAATATGCAAATTATTCAGGCTTATGTATTACTGGGGCGACAAGTGGTACAAATTATTAGATCCCATGTATTACTGGAGCGTCAAGTGGTACAAATTATTAAGACCTATGTATTACTGGGGAAAAAATGGTACAAATTATTAAAGCCTATGTATTACTGGGCCGACAAGTAGTACAAATTATTAAAGCCTATGTATTACTGGGCCGACAAGTGGTACAAATTATTAAGGCCTATGTATTACTGGGGTGACAAGTGGTACAGATTGTTAAGGTCTATGTATTACTGGGGAGACAAGTGGTACAAATTATTAGATCCCATGTATTACTGGGGCGACAAGTGGTACAAATTATTATGGTCTATGTATTACTGGGCTGACAAGTGGTACAAATTATTAAGGCCTATGCATAACTGGAGAGACAAGTGGTATAAATCTTTATAGTTCCATGGTTGGACATGTTGTTAAGGTCTATGTATTACTGGGGAGACAAGTGGTACAGATTGTTAAGGTCTATGTATTACTGGGGAGACAAGTGGTACAAATTATTAAGGCCTATGTATTACTGGGGTGACAAGTGGTACAAATTATTAAGGTCTATGTATTACTGGGCTGGCTAGTGGTACAGATTGTTAAGGTCTATGTATTACTGGGGTTTGTTTGTTGTTTGCTTGATTTGTGTTTAACGTCGTACTCAAGGGTATTTCACTTATATGACGACGGACAAAAATACAGAACATCACAAACAAATCTGCTTCCTGTAACCCTTTAGCTCTGCGAATACCAGGGCAACAGAAAGCAACCTCTTTTCTTGCCTCTTACGATCAACCGAGGAAGCCGAGGGAGTATTCTGAAGGGCCATGGCCCACCCGCTCCCTCATGGGCATGCAACTGTATCAGACTAGGCAATCTGAATGGCTTTAATTTTATTGCATGCTAACCAACAACCTGACCTGCTGGCTACATGTACATGTCATGTATGTCACTCATAAGCAATGCTCTTCCACATCAAGCTGTATCCTCATTGGTCAATAGGCAAAACAATACTGAAAAATGCCTGACGCTTCCTTACCGCAAAACAGAATCCCGCAAAGTGATTCTCTGACAAACTGCGCACAGGGCTTTTTTAAACAACAGTGTTTTTCGTTGCAATGGTTATAGATGTAAATCAAATTCAAATTTTGCCAAGCAACAAAATTGGATTTTGCTCTACATTTTAGCAATGGAATTCAGTTTTCATGCTATAATTTTTTCTCCCATAAAATGTTAGCGAATTCAGTTTATCAAGGGTCACATTGAGTTTCTGACAACTGGTATTCGGTTGTCTAAAGCAATGTGAATCTATCCCTGATATGAGTATAAATCAAGTTTTACAAAAATATATACATACATATTATATGGTACAGATTTATATTCTCCTGCATAAGAGACCTAATGTAATGGATTTTCTGAAAATCAACCAAGAGGTGAAGCAATACCAAAATTGAATTATTATAATTATGATAATGAAAAGTGCATTGCCATTCAGCTTTATATGGCAGTGAAATTTAATAATTCATACGTGGATAAGGGTAGAGTATAACGCCTATATTAAATACTAGCCTATAAAATCAAGACCTAAACATTTTTGGCTCTGACACATAATGTTAAAGGCATACAAAGTTTATTTTGACTAAGCAATGCTGATCTTCTATAAGCTTGAAATGGTTGCCCACATGACTGTGAGTCATGTTGACACAGCCTCAATTGGTAACCAAGAGACCCGAGAGGTTTTGACAATCAGTTTCGTCTTGATATTAACACAGATATTATGTAAACAGTTCTACAACATTAAGCAGTAATTTGGGATTTTATTATTTTTGGCACCCATGATATGTGAACCATATTCACCTGTCTCAAAACTCGTCACACGTCTTTTAAGTGTGTATTTGATACAAGTGTTAAATACACAATTGAACTATTGACACAAATTCAATAATGACTTAATTTTAGTTGAAAAATGTTAAATATTTCCCATTTCATCTGCAAAGATTCAATATTTTATCAAATTTAAATTCAATCAGAACTTAGATTCAAACTACACACGTACAATATACAAAAGATTTTGGTAATATCAAAGGTTGATTTGGTTAATCACATTTAAAACTTTTATAAAAAAGGACTATTAATACTGGATAGCTGTTTACAAAGGTGCGAACAATAGCAATAATGACAAAGTCAATAAAACTTTACAGTTAAAACTGTCATATCAATTGCATAACAAAAGTGTTCTGCATTATGGTTCATATTTGTCAACGTTTGGTGCCTGTGACACCGGGTGACCGCCTATCTTTTGTTATTAGTTGAATAAAGTTTGACTCATCATCTTCGAGTTCTACTTATAAAGTTTACAAATCTGTTTACACTAATCAGAAAATTTCAAGAAAGGAATTCTTTTTTTAAAAGGAATATCATGTGTCATTATACAAGGCTACACATTTCAGGACAGTGATCACTCACCCTCACCTAATTAATGATTTAGGTACACTTTTTTCAGCTCTTGTTGTTTGTTTGTTTGATTGGGGTTTAACGTCGTACTCAAGGGTATTTCACTTATATGACGAGGTGCCAGCCAAATGAGTGATGGAAACCAACCTCGGCACCACTGGCAACAAACAAATACAGGACAACAACAACAGGACGCAAGACAGACACCACAAACAGATCGGTTTCCTGTTCCCCTTTAGCTCCGAGAGCACCAGGGCAACCTGAAGCTCCCTCCAACCTCCTGCTTCAGCTCTCGCAGATTGTCCAATTTAACATTATAATGATAAATAGAATTCATTCCTCTAGATAATCAAGAAATTCATGTTGATAAAGCCTTATTATTATTCCATTATTCATGCCACTGGAGACATACATACAGACAAGACAGGACAAATACAGGACATAAAACAAAGACATCTGACATAAACAGTTCGCTGTCAAGTTGCCCTTTAGCTCAAAGCAACAGAGCCACATGAAGCTCCTTTCGTATCCTCCACTAATACTAGTATGTACTTACTCGCAGGAGATCTCCCAAGTCTAGTCCCAGGTCGAAGAACACCACAAGCTTGGCCGGAAAAAACTTTTGTGCTGTATTTAAAAGATGAATTGCCTGATGAATATCCCCTCCAGAAACACTACTTCCTATTACAGGTAACTGTGATTCAGTTACAAGAATTTCTTCTTCTGTCTCAGAAAGATCTTCCTGAACCCCTGAAGAAAACAATTTTCCAGTTCGATGAGTCTCTGGAGTACTAAGTCTACTTCGATTCGTTGGCTGTGCATTTGTTGTTTGATTTTTGCTTTTAACATCAGGATCTGATATGACAAGCTTGCCTTTTTGTTGAAATAACTCTGGCTTACTCGTAAACCCCAGAATTTTTAAGTAAACTTGGTTTACTTCGATCTCCTGTGATTTCTTCAAGAGTGGCTGCAAATTTTTTATATTGGAGATCTTTGTGTGTGTGACCTTGACAATGTTGTTGAATGTTGGGGTCGGCGCCACAGTTATCCATACTGCCACCACTGACACAACGATCAACGCCAGCACCACGTAGAAATTTTTCGTTTTCATTGGGTCCTTCATATGTACAAATCTTTTACAATTGGAACAGTTTGACCACCCAAACAATTGGGATCATAATACTTAAGAAGTCAAATGAACAGGAGTGCATGTAATCATAATTAAAACTAAAAGACTGAAAGACTTTCCATTCAGCAGTAACTGTGTGGAAGGTGATCGGAATCTGTGTTTCATTTCCAAGTCTTTCCCCTCTACATCTGAAATCAGAAGTTTATCAAAATTAAGTTTCTTTGGAATTTTATTGTGTAAAAACTTATCCAAAACGTACAAGACTTACATAAACATCAACATTTTTAGAGAAAAATTATGGAAATTCACTAAATGAGTTCTTGAAAGTTTTCCTTTCATGATACATGAAATCCATAAAGTCCTACTTATTATGATACAATACATGTAGATAGGATGTGGCTGTATACTATATACAATGTACATGGCTACGGCTATGGTACATTTAGCTACAGGCAGCCCTAACTAGGTATACACCAGTAGCCAATTGAGTAGTCGGCCTTTGTCAGTAACAGATTCTGAACCTATAGGTGAATAGATACGTTACAATGTTTCCCGTTAACAGATAAATTTACTTTCGGTGTAGTTTAAACCAAAAAACACAATCTACAAATAACAATACATTTTTGATACAGCACAGTGTTTCCCTTTCCCAGAATTCTTGGTCAATTACCGAAAAAAATATGTTGTAGTTATGGGTCACTTCCCTTAAAATCAGCCAACATTGAAAATGTAACTTGCATAGCTTGTTTCTAGATTGAAAAAGATAGCGGATACTACGCTAGTATAATGTGGGCTTCGTCAAAAATCCACTGCTTACAAGCCTGGCAACATAAAGTTGAGTATCAAAACTTGCCAGAAGCTGCATAAGGGACTCCTGCATAAGTTTTCCTCATGTAATAAGGTGACAAAATTGTTTCCAATTACCATAAAAGATGCAAATGAAAGCATATAGGCTATTGATTACTGTGGTGGTTGTATTTTGGAAATATGTAAGATCTCGAGGACACAGGAGCAGCAAATAGACTCATGAGTAAGCATTTGCACATTTAAACTTCATAACTGAGAATTGCGACGTTAGGTTCTATGCTTATGAATTGTCAGTTATCTGAGGACTAGCCTTATACATTGTAACTACAGTGTATTAAACAGTAGCCCTGTGGTCGTACCTCGCAAAGGTATGTTACAAATGAGGGACCAATTCTACAACAAGGCCGTGTCCAGATGATACATATCCAACCAACAATAAAATCAGATCTAGCATTCCTATAGCTTGCGAAAGGCCTACCCGGTTACTGTGTTATGTCGTTGTTGTTGTTTCGTGTTCCATGTGATCATGATGTTATGTTAAGCCCAATAATCACCTTGTAATGGTTTGTTCCCAGAAATATGACCAGAAAAATATTTTGAATCTACATATCAGAAACATTGAATGCAAATTCAACTAAAGAGTAAACAAAAATGACTGCACCTACCTGAGATTTAAATGAACTATGAAACATGCATAATTCGCAGCTACCGAGTTCGTTTGTCATTTTCCACACGCTATCACCAATGGTGACGTCACGATCAAGTCAAACAAAAACTTCCGGTCTGAACTCGCACATGCGATGACGTTTCGTGCGACAGGGAGAATTTTTGACAGAACAACATTTCTATTTAAATGTTTTACAAATGTTCACTGCTTTCGGATAGTTCTTTTTAAACAATGCCGCCTTAGTTTCAATTTACTCCAAGGTAATTGTTTTTTGCAAAGCTGAGCTGTTTGAATGATGAATGTGAACAAAAATATCGTCTGCTTCAGTCAAATGTCTTTAAGTGTTATGGGGTAGTCCTGATATAACTGAGAATTCACATACATATAAGCTTATAGCCTAACGGCAATCCTCAGAGAGCAAGCCGTTAGGCTGTATATGTATATCAATTCTCAGTTATATCAGGACTAGTTCTGGGGCAACTTTGTCCAAGAGTCTCTATTGATAGTTTTCGGGACATTTTCTCCCTGCCAGATAGGCCTACTAGCAAAGCTTGCAATGACAGGTACATGTGTTCGCTCACTTAACATGTTTCATAATTATTGACCTTTGTCGGTAGGAGAGTCAGAGTGATAACTGTCAGATCGTGTAAAATATTTTTTTTCTTTTTTTGCGTCTTTTAGAAAGTGAAAATAAGCAAACGCCATCTGTGTTAGGACAATGAATAGTGCTAGGCCTAATTCTTCCGTGTTAGCCCTACGTCCCGCCTATCCCAACCCATGGTGAAAATTGGAAATTGATCTTATTTTTTCCTAAGTCCTAAGGAGACAAGCCTCATCCACACCCCCTTAGCATTAGGTCAAAGGGGGATAAAATTTCTTCTTAAGTATCCCCTTAAATGTTATGGTCACCTGAGCCTAAGGAGGCTTTGTGCAAATGGGCCCAGCCACGTTCTCCGGGCTCTCAAAAGTTATATCTGATTTTTTTGGATACAAAAGTCACAATTATCTAGCTCATTCTTTCTTTCCTGACATTTAAATAAAGTTTTATTCGAGTTTGTCTCCAGAGTTGACATGTATACGTGATATCTATTTGTAAAAATAAGATTTAAAACCGTCAAAAATAAATATTGCAAGTAGGTAAAATTCTAGTCATTGTTTTCAGTGTATCTAAAAAAACAGAGAAAAATAAAAATGTATGTTTTGAGAGGCCGGCCATAGCGGCGTATCAATGTTCAACTTTCACCACGGGTTAAGATAGGCAGGACATAGCACGGTAGGGCTAAGACGGAGGAATAAGCCCTATACATTGTACTACAACTTTGTTTGCTGAGACAGAATTTGTTGTTTCCTTAGAAAAAAATGATATTTTCTTTTGTGCACCTAATTTGATAAGTTATGTATATTAAAATAAAATAAAATTTGTATTTATGTGTGGTGGAAAATAATAAGTCATTAAATAATAAGTCAGTCTTTCACTTTTGCTTTTTGTTACATACATACAGGCTTGTGTTGTTTGGGAGAACTGACAGTAATGAGTATGGGGTCTCCCCATGGTTATGCAAACCTAATTTAGGAGGATCAATATAGGTTTCCTAAATTGTTTGCAGTCTTTGTCTAGATTTGCATTTTGCTACTGATTTGACAAATTTTATCATCCAATTATCAACAAAGATTGTATTTCAAAGAAGTTTTGTTTTAATTTTCACAAAGGCACATTTATGTATTCCAAAAATCAGCAAACCAGGGTAAAATGCAAATGTTAGGTTATCTCAAAATTTTAGGAAACCAATTTTAAGGTTATGCTGGGAAAGATAACAACACATGCCTGGACATATACATGTACTTTTGAAAAATCCATCCGGTTTTTCTCCATTTCATCAGGTCTTCCATTATTCTGTCTTCAGCTGTTTCTGACTTGGAAACTGTGAATTGAGTAAATGGGATGCCTCATCAACAAAATGAAAGCATATTTGGAACACCGCCAGAGCCTCATTTTAACTTGAAAGCCTCGGCACTACCCCCTCCTATCCTAGAAGAATGGCTTTACTTACTTGCAGAGGAAAACTCCAAATCTGTCAGATTAGCTGAGGATAAACAGGTAACTATCTCTATTTATTTATAATAAATAGGTGGAAATGCAAAAGAAAAAAAAATACAAACTTCTATTTATAGCATTCAATATGTTGGATATTGTCATTTCACCTCATATGTCCCTTTACAAAGTTTGTGTTATACTTGTGAAAGAATCGTGGTTTGGAAATGTCAAAATAGAAAGTTACAGAGAGCCACCTGACATCAAAACAGTGTGAGTATTTATTAATGGATCAAGTATGTATGCGATGCAACTGAAAAGCACCACTATCTTGGCAATATTGCGACAATGGAGGTCTCTCTTTCAAAAAACAAAATACCTCCCTTACCAACAATTTTTGAGAACCATGTTAAATTTATGTTTTCTGTACACAGAGAAAACAAAATGTAAAACAAAGTTTGTATTGCAAGGCTCTCAAAATACCATGCTAAAGGCAGTTTGAATGAGCGAGAACAAATTTATGACAATGAACACAGTGATGAGGTCTGTTCTTTGTTGCACTGCAGTTGACCAATTGGTGTATTGCTTGTAATTAAATAAAATTCTCATATCAGCCTGGCTTTATGTGGTTGGTTTAATCTAGACAACAATACAACCCTTGTTCATGGTAAGTTGAATGTTTCAGTCAGTGATGTTTTAAGCATATTATTGACTTTGTAGGCCTAACCACACATAAAAGATGTTAAGAAGTGATATTGACATTTAGATTTAAATAACATATAGTCAATTATTGTTGGCATATATCACCATCTTTTAAGTCAAATTCACTTGAGTGTGTTTTAAACATCAATCAATCGATCGGACAATGCTGCAATGAGAAAACAAAGCCTTCAATTATTAAACAAACTAAAGTTACAAATTTATTATAAAATTTACAATTATTTAATTCCCTGTTCAGGGCTTGTTTCACAAAGCGATCTTATTTTAAGCTGAATTGAGTGTCATGACAAAAACATGTCTCCAATTGATACTGCTCATCGTTGTAATTACGTTTTACATAAGATTAAATTGCTTTGTAAAACCTGCCTCAGGTGTGTAAATTACAGTGTTCTTTTAAACAAAATTTTACTGGTGTGAAACACACTTTTCAGGCAAGCCTATGCTTTTTTCTGAACACATTTTTTTTACAGTTCTTTAATTTATATGTAAGTTTTAATTTGCAATTGTAGTTTGTCTTCAGAAAGGGTCATACAGCAGAAACTGTTTTCTTGACATGTGATAGACTAAAGCTGCGCTATGATGCCAAATATATTGCACTGGAACTTTTCAATAGGTTTGTTTTTGCATTTTTATTCCTCTCTTCATCTACATGTACCACTCCCATACACACACCCATGGTACCCACTCACATCCACTTTTTTGCCAACTCTCTAAGGCTTCATGTCCATCCCCACACTATGTTGTCTGGCAGTCTCAACAAAAGAATATACTTTGATGACCTCAAAGAAAAACTAGAATTTAAACTAGTCAAAGAAAAATATAAATTACCTAAGATGAAATTTCCCTCTATATCAAACAACACATAACTGTCATCTTGTTAGTTGATAGGCTCAGAGGTTATTTTCTTTGTAATTAATACCATTTTACAGTTAGGTTTACTTTTAACTTAAGACTTTATATCTGTGTGCTAATACTTGTCACACAATTTTAACTTATAACCTTCTTTCAAGACGTCTTACTTCTCGAGATTTAGATCTACTCAGAAACTTTAGTTTTAATTTTTAAACGAACATCCTCCATGTCAGCGTGACTTTTTAAAACCTATTTTATTAATATTTCAAACTAATTTGGGGTAATAATAAGAATGAGAGGAATAAATGCAAATTAAAGGTCTATTTATTTATTTTTAGAAATGCAGACTGCCAATTATAAACTGACATTATGCCAACTATTATTGTACTCATAATTTTTTTTATCACTTTCAGGAATTTTATTTAAATGGGACTATTATTATCAAATTTTAAAGGGAAAATATTGAGTTATCCAAAAAAGTAATTGTCATGGAGACAAGCTTAATATTTCATTTAATCTGTGGGCAGGTATAGAGCCTATAGAATTCATTTCTGTGCACCGTTATAATAGCCTGAACAATTCTCTGAACATGTGTGGAAAATTTTATTCCAATTTTTTTCTTTTAGAAAATGAAGAACTTTATGAGGAATTTTTTTTTCCTCTGAAACAATGTTGACATGGTATAAACATCTTGCCCACTCTGTTTTCAAATGTCGATATGTTCCAGTTCACTGTGAAAGTTACTTGGTGTGAAAATTTGTTTGGTGAAAATATCAATTTTGATTTAAGAAATTAAAAAATAGATCTTGGACAAAGTGTGCTAGTGAAATTGAGATATTTTTTTTTATCTTCAGGTTTATGATTCAACATGTTCAGGACCTCTACCATCATGTTTTCTCATCAAGCAGCCAGACCAAGAAGAGAGACTGGTTAGGGATCCAGGAACGAGTTAAAAATCAACTCATACTCAGAATTCTATCCTGTTGTCAGCTTGCTAGTAAACTTTCCTCTCATTACAGGGTTTGTGATAAAATATTTTACAATAATTACTTTTCTCTTTGAAGAGAATCTACTATCGGAAAGACCCTATAATACATGTATTAACATGTAGATACAAATTTGCCACTCTTTTATTATTACTTCATTTCTAGACTGTTGACAGTGAATGTAAAACAAACCACAGAATATGGTTACTAGCCCATTATTAGTATCACTAACTGGTGTCCGTGTACCTTGATTGTTGTTATCTAGATATAAATCAAGGAGGGACAAACCAGTAAAAGTTGTCTGAAACGTTGAACTTTGATGGGAAAACCAGCTTCATTGTTTGACATATGCATATGTAAAAGGTTTAATCATAAAAAAATTGATACCTAAGTCTATTTAGTATCATCAGGGGTCTATTAACTATATACTTCTGGTATTATTAGTAAGAATTATCAGGGTTTGATCTATGGGAAGACATTTTAATCGTTTACATTGTATTTTATATGAAGGTGTGAATTTGATTAGTTTTTGTAATTAAACATGGAAATTTCACCAAATTAGGCAAATTGGATTGGTGTTTGTCTGATTTTTACCAGTAATCACTGATAACCAACCTTTATTTCCATCTCTGATATACAAACACAAATTATTCAAATGTTCAATGTTTTTGTTTTGTGTATACGGCTATATTTCTATCTCATTCAAATCGTAGCTGTAACATTAAATTATGTTATTGCATAGGTAAGAGTAGTATGTTCCCTTAACTCATCACTTCAGGAAGATAGCAAGATAGCAAGTCATCTGGCTAAGGGAAGTTTGTGTGAAGAGTAGCACTACTGTCTTAACTTAGCACTGGAGGAAAATTTGCTTTCCAATGTTATAGAAAAGTTCACATCTTGGTTGTATTAGTGTCAGTTTTAGTGTCAGTTTTTTACAAATTATATTGCATTTGAATACAATGCCATATAAGTGAAATACTATTAAGCACAGCGTAAAACACTGACCAATCAATCAATCAAACCAAGATAGCTATCCCTTAAAAGTTTATGTTTGAGTTAATGTGGCTTATTTCTAATAGAGTTGAATGCCTTATTATTAGTGAAGTACCCTTGCAAAGTTTTAGTGGGCGTTGCCAACAGTCCTCTAACATCAAAACAGTCAGGATTCATGGCCTTTTTAGTAACCTCAGAATGGAAATATGTGTGTAATGTCATTGAAAAGGGCTACTATTAAGAATGTTGTGATGTCTGAAGACAAATGTGCATAACCGCAAGTTTACCCCTCTTGCCAATTTTTCGATTCCAGTTGATCCATCTTTACTAAGCAACAGGGCAACCACATGTTTTCTGAAGGTGAAAACCTGTACATGTACATGTAGACTACTGTATGTATGTGTTAATACTATACCTTTGGGCAGGTCATGTAACAACCCTGGGTACCCTGTGCATTCTGGAGTATTTTCACCACATATTTTATGTTGAAGACACCAATGGGCCGCTAAAATATTCACAATATTCAAATTAAAACTGTATGCTATGCTTTATCAAAAAAAAGACACATAATGGGTAGAATAAATCCTGAAATAGAATGTTTTTACACATAAATTTATTTTTGTGTAGACATTTTAACTGTGTAATGTTCATATTGTTTTTCTAGGTTGTAACAATTAGCAGAGCCCAGCGTTTCCTGGCAAGTAATGGTCACAGATACACCAAAGATAGTTTGTTAAAATCAGAGCTCCGAGTATTGAAGACTCTTGATTTTAAAGTCAACATTCTCTCCCCACTTATGTACCTCGAATGCTTGTTGGAAATTATAGGTATGGAATGATTTTAGAGGCGTTATTTAAAAGGAGAAGGAAAAAAAAATGTCCCTTGGGTCAAACCTGTGACAGTTTTTATAATTATTTGTTGTTTTCCTAGGTAGTTATTTTTCAGCACAAAGATTATGATCTAATCCTGGTAAATTTCTACCTTAGTGTAAGTGTTTCTGCCCAGGTATATTTATTTATAGCTGTTGTAGAAACATAAATAAATGGGCAGATGATGTTTCCAGATATGTATTGGTCGAGACTTCCTCTTAGTTTTCCATCGTATTAAGGCTGTATACAGTGTGAAGGGGACAATCCGTCATCATATAAGTGAAATACACTTGAATATGACGTTAAGCATCAATCAAACAACCAAACAAACAAATCAAAATGGATGTCTTATCGTTGTTTTGGTCACATGAAAACCTCCTACTAAAATGGTCAATCGCTTTTGTATTCTTGTTTAGCAGTGTTACATGACAAATGTCAATTAAACTATCTTTGTGTTTTATCTTGTTCTGTGTTTCCAATTGCTGAGTGAGTTTCTTAATCTATGTTTAAATTAATAGAACGCCTCTGTTGAGGTGGCTCTGATTAGGGTTATCTCCCTTAGACCATTGTGTTGCAGCTTGTGAAAATTGTCTTGTTATACAGAGTTGTCTCCCTTTAAGTGTGATGAGCTGAATTTTTCCATTTGTATTTTAAAACATTTCTTAAATGGCTTATCCAAAAACATCAATAAAAATGTAAACTTGGGCTCAAACACATGTGAATTGCGGGAAGATAAAATAGCCTATAAGAGTCATCTTTATTAAACCTCTCTATCATACTACACCACTATTTAAACCTTTAAAATCACTAACACTTTTTCAGGTTGACAAAAGCCTGAAGCCATGGTTCAACTACTTCCCATTGCAAGGGTCACAATGTGTAAGACG
>JAVFBW010111117.1:2640-16286 GCA_034783835.1 Mopalia ciliata | reverse complement strand
GTAGTTTCCCTCGTTTATTTTTCACTAGAAAATAACAGATGCTTTGCAAAATGCAAATGGTGGATGTCCTTCAGATCGGATTTTTTGGGGCAAACTCATTGCCGCTAGATAAAGGCTGTGAGGGACAAATCTGTAGTTGAGGCTTTGGTGCTTTTATTTTACATATCTACAATTTAAGAGTTCCACTCAACTTTTTATTTTACATAAGTGAAAAAGATTTCTACATATGTCGAATAAAGGCTTATTTTTTCAATGAATAATTGAAAATAATTCTTATAGGTTATTAGGATTATATGTAAATATTAACGTGTTAAATAATTTTTTTATTTAAATTTGTGTAATTAATGTTTTGCTGGTGTTATCATATACACGAATTTTCTTGTTTGGTACATTATACTTGTATCAACATTATATCAATAAAGTCTAGTTATTGGTTTTGTTCTAATGTATTTTAAACTCAGTCTATTGTTTGATTGATTGGTTGGAGATTAATGCTGTTCTATTGATGCAGTTCCATTCCATCAGCCGTCCTGGTTTGCATCTGTAGATAGTTTATATAGTGTGGGAATGTAATATAAACTACATATATCTATGTTGAAGTTACATTTAGTTGAGTGTACGTCTCTTTGTGCACATAAATATTGCAACAATATAACGTATCACGAATCCCAGAAATAAATAAATTGTATTGAGTATGACCTCTAGATGTGAGATTTTTTTACGTTTTCTTTGATCCTTTTTTAACACAACGATAGTGCAAGATCCTGTAGCTGGTTTTTGATTGCTACAAAAAAAAAAAAAAAAAAAAAAAAAAAAATCATGTAGCTGGCCGATTTGATTAGCGACATAGAACCGATACATTCTGAACAACATTGTACTGTTTATCTTTCTTAATATTAGGCACCTTGGTACAGACTTGTAGATTCATAAACATTTATTTAATGATTTATTTTGTGTGCTATAAAATGGCACGTGGACTCTTGATCATAAAGAAACGCAAAAGAAAAGCATTATTGGTTATGAATGTTTTTCGAAAGTAAAAGAAGGCTATACTTAGATAGGTGTTAAGTTCACAATCACATCCAAGGACCGGTTCAATACTGGATAAATTCTCTCGCACAAAAGTCGGCTCTTATCGGTCTCGCGAAAAACCTTGCGCAAAATTTGACCCTTACTTTCGGTTTGAACAAGGCAAGGTGGCAATGTGGTTTGGTTTACCGTTGAATACATTGCCAAATCGGCTGTATCGAGCATGGCGACACAAAGTTCACATTTAAACTGGCGAAAAGTTGCTACAAAGACTCATGAGCAGCAGCATCAGGTAGGAAACGTGTATTTATTTTTTGTAGTCGTTTTTAGGGTGCAGGTTACACACAGGAGATGTGAGTATAGATAGATGTCTATCTAAGTCTTATTCATAACGCTAGGATTGTGCATGTTTTTGTGTACTATAAATCAGCACGCGCACTCTCTGAGATCTTTACCATAAAGAACCACAAAAGGAAAGCATATTTTATTTAGCATATGCTATTTATTAAAAAATACTTTTTATTATCAAAACGGGCTGAGGTCAATATTGTCATCAATATCTTGATAAACTGCATTCACATTCGTTTCAACAGAATCATTCTTCGCCGATAGTCCGCCTGTTGACCATCATGCATATGAGCGGGTCAAACGATGTAGATCGGGCAATCACTGGGTGGATTTTAAAAGGTTTTATCCGTGTTTTCCGCAATAAAACAAGAAACAGTGTAACGTGAACAATCTGTTACGTTAATCTCCTGTAACGTATGTATGTTGCAGTTCAGATTATTTCACTCAGAAATATGACGACGATTCAGTTCAACGGGAAATGAAGCCCACTAGACTGCAGTAGTGACTTTATACATACTATTTTTTTGTTTGTTTAATTGGGGTTTAACATCGTACTCAAGGGTATTTCACTTATATGTCGACCGATAGTCCACTTCATTAAATGACGGAGTTAACCATTCAACCAACTACCTGTTGTATACTACACCTATTCAACACCCAGATTTTATCTAAAAGTCGGTATTCGGTACATATTATTACAAGCCATATTATCTTATTATCTATTAACAAATATCCATTGTGTTCTGTTTGGCTAATTTGCATTGGGGAATAAAACGGTAGATCCCGTGCCATATCTCATGTCACGAGATTTTACGTGTACTATAAAAACAAGCATGGCCTCGTCCAGTTTTATTTTCTCAATTTTACTCATTTTAGAAATCGACTTTTGCTTGAAACAAAGTTATTTTAAAACATGTGTACTTACATTCGTTGAATTTTAATGTGCCCAAAATATGTCAAACATCCTTTGGGTTTCTTTTTCTGAAAATCTTGCTTGACATCAGTGGCGGTAACTCGGAACAAAAATCGTTTTAAATGGTTTAATAAATTCATTTTAGACGATTGTGTAAGAGGACTTTAATGACCGTCCTGCAAGCTGGCACGCCTTTTCGCGTGCAGCTCAAGACGTGGGAGTTGACAGAACGGTCGTAAGTCCGTATTCCCTTCGAAAAACGTCAATAATCAATAGTATCGTATTAAATAATTGGATAAATACAGTCAATAAAAAAATCAAAAGATGAATTGATGACATAATCAGTTAAAGTCGGCATTAGAAACATACTGCCTTCCGCTAGAGGGTTTTTGAAACAGTGAAGGGCGTAAACCACACAGGAGAAGAACCACCCGACTGTCATATTAATGTTTACCATGTTGAGGTGTGGCCTTGTTAGTTGTTATCCCCTCAAACATACAAAGAATTAAATTAGTTAAGAATAATTAAACGAACCTACTAGCTCCTAGACGTATATGCCCCGTGTCATGCTGTTATTGATCAAATTTTGTTTATGACGCCGTCGTTACCTGAGCGAGTTTACCAATGTTGAAGCATAGGAATGAAACGTGTCGCGCGCAGCTCCCATTGTGAACAAGACCCAAGCGACACGACGTCGCGTCGCGTCCGATGTGAATTGGCATCAACGCAATATTGAATCGCCTATAATTGGGAATGTAAAAAAAAGATATGTGTCAAAAATCAATGCCATGGAAACCACGTCAAACCTGAAGCGTGTTGTCAGCAAATATACAAATATATAATGGAGTCATTGTTCCCTGAATAGAATATACAGAGAAACGTCCGATAAACCTCACAAGTTATTACGTAACAAGTCTTATGTACATATTTGACGATTTATTATTGATGAATGTACTAACGCTTTCATTACTTTAGAATTATACCGCCGATTATGACAAACTAATGCTTTTTCCACAGCTGATAAGTAAAGCTTTCGATCGCTTTCTGTCACACACTACCACATTAAATGATTGAAATTAACCTGTTTTCCTATAAAGGAATCAATCGCAAAAAGGTTATAAGAAATTCCATAATTTATCGTTGGCCATTAATTTTAATAAGTACCCTACGCCCATCAAACCATTTCCCTACTAGGGTTTCCACATTGAAGGCCGTTAATTACTGATAGGGAAGGTGATCTTTTCCAAAAGTCTGTGCAAACAAATGCTAACTGACTTCTTATGTGCGGCGAAGAGCATGCTTCTTCCATCATGAAAGATTTTTTCGTTTTGGTCTGCATAGCTAATTGTCATAGCAGCTTCATCCACATTCCAGTCTTGGCCACATATGCACCTTGGTAGCAAACATAAAAAGAGAAACATTTTTTTATTTATTTATTTTTTTGTTTATTATTATTATTATTATTTTGTTATTGTTTTTTTGTAAAATATATCAATAATAATAGAATCAAATATAACTATTTAAAATAATTTATTTAAAAAATCAGTGTCGGGTTTTTCGTTTTGGTGCGCAATCAGCGCTATGTGTTCTGTTGGATTTTAACCGAGGGTGTTTGTCATTGTGCCGTCCTCGAGTATGCAGAGGTGGGCGAGCTGTAGAGGGAGGAGGCTTTGTCCACCCCAATCCAGTTAAATGACGAAAGGCGCCAAGTGGTGGAAATGGTTTGTTTATGACTGAACTATAATAAGCAGGGGATACATCGGTTTTTATTGATACCGATATAGACCCGTCCTACACCGTTAAAGAACGTATTTTAATACCTTGGACAGAAATACCAAACTGCACACATTAAAATCATTAAAGACCAAAAAACTTATACTTAAAGCTATAGCTTTATACATTAAAAATCCGGGCGGCATTCTGTTGAATATTAAATGCGGCCGATTTCGCATGTTTTATATATAAAGCAAACATATGGACCACTGAAGCAAAGGCATCTTCACTGTTGTACTCGTCCTTACGAAGTTAGCCAGTTTGTACCATTGATTAGAAATAACATGGGGTGATTTTTCAATTTGATTTCTTCATGGACTGTTTTATATATTTTCTATTTTTATTCATTGCTATTCAAGAAGACGGTGGATGTTGGAATTGTAGATAGCTTGGATGGTCGAATGTCAGAGTGGTACATGATTTCGGTTTAAGGTCTTGACTCTTGAGGGAAACCTTGGGCCGAACATCCGTGGGCTTGTTATTAATAAGGCAATTGATCAAGCAGGTATCGAAGATTAATTGGATTATCACATTACATTGTTTCCTTTTGTTGTACTATTTTGCTGGAAGCCTAAATCCTCGTAATTGTTAGAATATCAATTTCATTTTTATTCTGTTGTATTCGACAATCCATGTACGATCTTATTTTTTCCAATTGAAGAGTTGAAAGTGTTATCGATGGCCTATTATCTGGTATCAGTTGTTCTGGATTAAACGCGTATTGCCCCAACAATATGTGGAAGCAAATACATATTACTTTAGACATTGTAAAAATGACAATATTACAGTATTTGTTTACACAAACTTTGTGTGCTATATATATTTTTGTTGCGTGCTTTAGTGGGGATTATGTCTGAATAGTTCATCAGCATGCATCAAGTAGAATCGTGATTTTGCCTATAACGGATCTCATAATCAAGCTTTGTCAATAATCTCTTAGTGATCTATCTCGTTCGGACAATGTTTTTATTGGATACGTCCACCAAACAATTTTATATTTAATAATACTTCGATGTTTGCTTTGCACTGTTTGGTTATTGAATAAATAGTCGTATAATATAAAAATGTTGATATCTGAAGAATTAATAAGTAATTTTGTCGACCACCTGTTGACATTAATGTTGAGTCGGATTAGAGATCCATTACTACATATTGCAGTCTATTAACAGTTTATCACAAAGGCACTGATGGGATATATATATAACCAAACAGACGCGCTTTGCATGATCGTCAATGTCGCTATGTATTAGCATTACCTTTGAAAAGTCACCATATGTGAAACTATATCGGAAAAATGGAAAAACGTCAAATGAATATGGTGATCTGGTATATATTTTTCGGCTTATTTCTTTTCCTGGGAAATTCAAGTGGACAACATAGTTCAAATCAGGGTAAGTATATAAATACTTTCAAAAGAAAAAAATATGTTTATAGATAACTTCTATCTATAGTTTATCAACGTTTCGGTCCAGAAATCAAAACCGTTACTACAAACAGTGAGCATTCATGAGTAACAAAGAATATACATATATTATCTTGTCAACAAAGAAACGCAAACGCGAAATATTAATAAAAGTACGAAGCGAGATAATTCAGTAATTTTAGGGGGTAGAAACTTTAAAATGTTGTTACAAGTGTGTGGTAATGGTCTCGCTAAGAACCAACGGTAGCGAAGGCGTATTCGTCACCGACAAGCAACGCACGAGGGTGTTGAAGTCAGTGCGGTATGTGGCCACCGTGAGCTGCAATCACTGTGCGACACCTCCTTGGCATAGCCAAAATGAGTCGTTGAATCTGGGCACGTGGAATCCTAATCCATTCTTCAGGAGTGCATGGGACAGTTGCCGAAGCGTCTTGTGCTCTGGGTTACGCTGGTGTGAACGTCTGTCCAATGCGTCCCAACAAGCTCAACAAGGTTGAAATCTGGCGATCTTGATGGCCATGGCAAAACATTAATGTTTTCACCTGATATGTATTCCACTGTTTAACGTGCCGTATGCGGCATGGAATTTCCCCGCTGGGAAGGTCTCTGTCCATCCATAATGGGAATGATGTGAGGGTGAATAATGTCATCGCGATAGCGTACAGCTGCCTGGTTGCTTTGTACAAGCACCAATTCACTTCTGCCTATCTAAGAAATGGCGCCCACGTCTTGACACTACCTCCACCGTATCTGTCAACTTAGGCGACGCAGTTGTTGACAAAAGGTTCATTGCGGCGCCTGTATACACGTTGTCGTCCATCATGTCCCTGTGAAAGGAAACGTGACTCGTTGCTGAACCATCGGTGCCGAAAGTTTCGAAAGTTCCAGCCTTGTGAGCGTACATTTATGCACCAGCGAACGCGTAAACGACGATGTTGCATTACGGGGACAACGTATGGTCTCCTAGTCCGTAAACCAGTTTCTCGCAGTCGGTTCCGAATAGTTTTTGTTTATTAGAAACACACAATCACAGGGATTAAAATAGTTCATTCCTAAATAAAAACTTAAGAAAATTGGCGCATTTCGTCAATAATGTCACTGTATGCTGTGAGCGCTCACTATATATTGAGTCTAATTTATTGCCAGTTAATGTTAAATATTAAATATTCCACCTTACGCTATAAATGATATGTATATGTTTCTGTCCTGTATACCATTCTCCATGCCCTGCACAGGGCCTGGGATTATTAAAGAATTGAATTGAGCAGACACCTGACTAAAATGCAAGTGATCCCGGATGTAGGGATCTTGTGTTGCAGTTACCACTTCAGGGCTTGTCTTCTTTGAAATAATGCTCCGGCTGACGTTCGTGTGCCGTGCGAATTCCGACTGCGATTCACCTTATTGCTGATTGCAATGTTTCGATTCGCAAGGTTAAGTCTCGTCATGTTGTAACTTGTAAGTCTACACGGGGAAACTGGAAATGAACATTATTGTCAGAACTTCAGCTTTAAATATTCATCACCACCCCAGTATTTCCCCATGTTCCATTTGCGTTCGTCAAAATTTGAATACTGCATATCGCTTAACACAAAATTCCGCAGAAACGCGCCACAACGTGTGTTATGTTTTTTTCCGTGTAGATGGACATTTTTCCGTGTAGTTGGCCTTGTTGTCCCATTCCGGAAGCAATCGGAAAGATACTCATCCAAGGCTTATTGTAGAAAAGAAATGATTTTTTTTTAATTCAACACTTCCTTGTGACATTTCACCCATACGTTTCTTTTTTGTCAAATTATATATAACTCGGGGGTCATTATGCTGTGAGCCACCGTATAGCTCGGACGGTAGAGTGTAGGGCCTGTAACCCAAATGTCCCGGCTTGAGGCAAGGAAATCTTTCTCTGTTCATGCTTTCAAAAAATATAGATGACAGTCAAATAAAGCTGAGATAACAGATTGCCTAACTAGGAAAAAAAAAGCATCAACATAGTAAGTTTTCATATGCGAAAGATTTATTGAAGGCCTTGACAGAGCCGGTTTGGTTCTTTTCAGTAGAATGGCATATTACATGAAGTTTTATGACTGATTGGTTTGGGATATTTGTTTATAGTCGATCTACATCGTCCCCACAGATTTGAAAAACACTTTCTTATTTGGAAAAAGATTCTAGTTCAACTACACATTCCGGGAGCTTTGGTGGATGTTAAATAGTTGAATTAGAATATGTTGTCACAAATTAACGAAAAATACATTGTTCCAGTCCACTGTGGGTATAGGATGGATGTTAAATAGTTCAATTAGATAATGTTATCAGACATCAGCGAAAAATACATTGCTGCTATCAACTTTATGTATATGTTGGTTTTTCTGGGATTCCTGTTAGTTTGGGGAGCCCATGTGTTCTTTATTCGTAGAGTAAGAGACCTTAATGTTTATCCAATAAACTTGACAGTTAAACAACTGTCTATAATATTTAGATTTCGTTGTACACTTGTTCATAGTGTGACAATGTTTGAAAATTATGTTCTACATGATACCAGAGCAGATGGGTGTGCCATAGGGATTATGGAAATGTATATTTTGGGTGTGTTGATAACTTTCATAATGGTGTTTCAGCAAATTACTTTATCTGTGATGGTAACTCTTGTGTGGGTAATGTCCATGCCATGATCGAAGAACGCCACAAGTTCTCCATAAAACATCCATTTAAAGCTGCGTTCTGTTGAATTTTCTTGCGATACATTATAACAGGGGACTCGGTCTTCAATGTCTGTAGCTGATCTAATTGGTAGTTGCATATTTCTAGTTAATAGACTTATGCTTTATTCATTAAATGTTATGAAATTGCCACAAAAACCGTCTTTATCGATACAAATATGTATATTTAGAATTTTTTTTAAATAGTATCTATTGAATTATAAATACCGGTGTATAAAAACTTATTTGGCATTAAAATGCCACTATGAAAAGATAACATCTAACAAAAAAGTGTCATCATTGAAAGATAATTCTAGAAACATACAAAATTGATCCTTCAGACTGAGACACGAAACCACGCTAGTAAACTTCTGAGAATATCTCAAATGATATGAACACTGCATGATTTTCCAAATAGACGCTAATTACCGTATGAATTACTTGATTAAAAGTATATCCAATAACTATATGGCTTACATTACCTTGCCCATTAAGACAATGGGCCGTTCAGTCTTTGCCAAATGCGAGTCAATAAGGTCAGATCGTGACCACTTCACCCAAACAAATGAGGGTATCGTTTCGCAGTATGTGCTTGGTAAACAGGAGACATCCATTAAGATAGTACTGAAGTAGCAAACACCAAAAAGCTCACAAAATGTAACAGCATCGTTAAGAGTAGTGTTATGTGTAGACAAAAACATATAACTTATGGCAATATAAAAAATGTGAATAGTGAAGTATGTCTTTGCAGGGGCTCTGTGTGATTATATGATACGCCGATGTGGATCAAGTCTGTACTTTTGAACTGAGAACACCAATCTGAATCCAGGTATATGGTTAGAGAGGATCCCATTATCAAAATTGTCTTGATTTGTCAATAGGATCATAGCCACCCATTTCGCTTAGGTTTCCTGACACAAATGTATATATGATAATACTTAGGTATTTGTATTGTATTGTTCGGTCAGTGAATATATATTTTTCTTTCATAAAATATTGATTTCTGGCAAGCATGTGTTTGGATATGCTGTTGACGTTATTGTTGAGCCAACATAAGAGTTCTATTACTACAGATGCTGGGCAATCAAGGGGTTATTACAGAATCACTTACGTCACGCCTAAAACAATTCCACTTTTTCGAACCATATTGAAAAATATTGATTCGTGATTTTCTTATAGGTTTTATTTGCTTTGACGAGGGTATGTCTACTAACGTCAGTTGTTATAAAACTGGTTACAATTGTCAAACCGGGTTTTAACTTCTTTCACGCGAGAATTAAACCTGAGTCTATTTTTCTCTCTCTTCTAAATAGTTTTGTGTTTTAAAGGTTTGTAACAACTGTACTACATTGTATATTTGTTACTTATTTTGAGATTCAAAGCTCATTTCTTATGGACGAACATTCTCTCAGTTTCTGTCTATCTAGGGGCTCATCCATCAGGGTGTCTGTTTTCTTCTTTAGTTAGTATTTATTGGACTGACATGTACGTTTTATATTTTGCTTATATCATCGGGTAATAAATATATTGGTAAAAAAAGCAAAGCCGTTAAACTATCAGTGGGGGTGTCCCGCACACCTGATAAAGAAGGAGTCATGCGTTTTATGTCGTCGAGTGGCCGTTAGCTTATGGGTAAAGAGGGGGATGTATGAAAGACCTTTTTCGGAAGAGTGGGTTGGCCCTAAGAAGGTCCTTTGGAAGTGTGGCCCTGAGAAGGACCGTTGGAAGTTGGGGTATTTGTAGAAGCACACCCGAAAAGCCTGGCAGACATTTTGTCGACACAACGGACATCGATGGTCCATAAAGTTTACCGTACACTTTCCATAACAAACCAGATGATGACAGGGTTCAAATAAAATATCGGCTAACACCGTTAGGCAGACTCTGCATTCCGGGGTTACACCTAGAGGTCGTTTTCCTACCGCACAGACTGTAAGGTGGATGGGTTTGGCGGCTGCGCTTACTGGTGTGTCGACTAAGAGTGGTCTGTCTTCTGCCTCATTGTGCTGCGCTGGTCGAATTCGTGGTCATACCAGGTGCTGACTCGAGCCCATGGTGGTCTATTCCCTGCATCATAAGCGTTCTGTAATATGTATGAAATCAGTGGTGCATCAGGGTGTACCGGCATGGGGATGTGTCGAACGGGTTGATCGTGTTCAAAGTCAATGGGAAGTTGCATTAGTCTTCATCGCAGTAACGGGGATGGAGTGAGTGATGTGGTTCATCATGTTTGTTCATCATGTGGCTCATCAGGCTCATTCCTCATCATTATCGTCTGTGTATCAGGCTGGTCGTAAGTATGTAGCAGCTAAGTGGTTAGTTGGTGAGAATGGTTGAGTGTGGCTTGTCCGTCTTTTTAATACAGTCAGCGCGGACGTGAGATTGAGAACGAGTCAGAGGTCGAAAACAAATCTGAAGTGTGCTTCCTTGTGTTAGATTTCGAGTGCTGGTCGGTTTTGGTTGGGTAAACGGTTGATGTGAAGATGATATTTAGGCAAAGCAAAGTTGCCCTTTCACACGGTGTAACTTTTAAAGCTATCGAGCTGCAACTTTTTGCATAGCGAACAAATTTGAATGTCCACAGTCGTGGAGTGGTGTTGAAAGTGGCTGTGTTCCACCGAACCTATAAATAAAACAGTGACGTGGTACTCTATCATTGGGTGGATGTTCTTCCTTAGGTGTTTGGCCATCTTTTGATCATCCTCATTTTACTTTCGACCTTCATCCCAGCCGTGTAAGCGATGGATAGCGCGGCTTCAGGACACAGTGAAATTAATCAGACAAAACAAAGATGGCGACGACAGCAGCACACGAGAGTTATAGCATGGTGGCATCTGTCCGACGACAGTAGGACTTAGCGGTCGGCTTAGTGTCTCCATGCCGTCGTCAATTGCGTCAGCTGTGTACTCAATGACCCGAATGTGTGTTGTACGTCCCCACGGTTTAGATCGAAAGTGTCAGAACCACGGCTATAACAGGAGGGTTCTTGGCTGGTTATAGTTCAGACCAGACCTGCCTGCTTGCCTTGTGACTAGCTGCGACTACGTACCTACTTACTTACCTACGATGTTCTCTTGCGAGACTTGCGGGGCTGTATTTATCCAGGCATGCACCCTTCTATGCCATCGAAGATAGCAGCACCTCTATCAGAAAAAGAACAAGGCGATGAAGACCGAGCTAGGGCAGTCCGAAGCAGAGCGAGCCAGCCACCTCCCTTTGTATGTCATGATTGTTGTCGGGCGTTTATCCAGTCTTCTGATTTAAAACGTCATCAACGCTTGATCAACAGCAGGGATATACCCAGGGCGATACATTGAGGGTTGTCCAGAGGGATATCGAGTCCCCCCCTCCTAGTAAACAGCGTCGTGTTTTCGTACAAGAGGGTGGTCACGTGGTGGACGCGGGGCCCTTTCTAGCTTCCCACGACCCTCTTTAACCCCCTAAACCTGTAACGAGTGAGCCACCCACTGTATGAAGAGGTGGTGGAGGTACCACCCCATCCTATTGCAGAACCAGACCAACCTTTACAGCGCCTGACTTCACCTCCAGAGCCGGTACTCCCCTTGACGTGCTACGTGAGGACACAGACATCGCTGCCCTGTACCAAAACCACTGGTCCACCATACTCCAGCACTTTCATCGTGGGCGACCTGTCCAGGACCGCTACAACTTCCGTCCCCAAGGTGAGTGGTGCCTTTGAGACGACAGCCTTTGAGGTCAATTTTGCCTACGGCCTGATCCTGCGGCATCGTGAGATCAACCAGGTCAGGTATTACTATCCTAGCATTAACAAATCTCGGGCATTACCCGGCCCACATTTGATACAGAATGAGGCGACCGTAACAGCGCTTTTAGAAAGAACACTATAAGACGCACGATGTGATGACCTGGGGTCGTCTACAACGCCGGGACACGAAGTGGTTTGTAGAACAGGTCACCAATGTTGTTGATGGCTGGCACCACGGACAGACTGCGACACTCAAGCACGGCGCTATTTCCAGAGGAACGTGGCGGATATTGAGATGGAGGCTAAACACTTTCGTGAGGTCCCACTCAGCCGCCTAGACCGTGCTGAGATGTTATTCCACGTCAACATCGCCGTCTACGACCTAAAGCTCAAAGACAAGGCTCAACACGTCATCTGTGTACGTCGATCGCTGGGGCAGCACACGTCCACGATGACGCTCAACTTGTATGAATTTTAGCTATGTGACGGATAGCGTCTCTACGCACACAAATACCAGCGCCAGCAGTTCGGTCAAAACTCTCAGCGTTCCTTTAATCTCCACTGGTAAGAGAAAACATGTGACGTCTCGATCAAGAAGCGGTACTCTGGCGGTGTATTTCACAATACACCTACGATCTTTGACGAACTGATGGTGGAAGGCATTTCGAGACCTCACGATGCTTTGTATTTCCCGTAGCGGGACTGTTTTGACTTCGAAGCCTGCCTACAACCCTTAGAGACAGACGATACCTCAATCAGTAAAACCGTATGGCTCGATTGGCATATACCGATGAGCATCAGTATCAACGACAATGGTCCCGGCTATCAACACCCACGATGTTTTTGTCTCTGACGGCGTTCCCTACAGGTTGGTGATCTTCATCGAGTACCTCAACGAAATTGGCGCTGTGAGTTACCAACGCATGCTGTTGACGTTTGAGGGCGTGTTAGCGGTGTTATACATTCTAACATGTTCGGCTTGACCCTACACTACGCGGGCGTCACCTACAAAACGGAGTCTTTACAATACGCCGATCCACCACCAACATTGCTGATCAATGGTTAGATTGGCAAGCCATCCTCGCCGGTAACACCATACACCATCTAGGCAACCATACAGAGAAGCGGGTGGATGATCGACGATTACCCGTGGATGGTTTTGCCCTAGTGGGTGGTCAACCTACCGTGTTTCAATTTAAAGGCTGTTACTGGCATGCCCACGAGTGTGCGTTGACGCGTGGTCAGTACAACCCCATACAGGGGAAAACACATGAAGACCTACCAGCGGATTTGCTCGACAACGAAGCCTACATCCGAGCATTGGGCTACGCTTACGTTGGTGTGTGGGAATGCCAGTTTCGCGCCGAAAATCTAAGTGTCCCGGCCATTGGCAGCGTTTTTGAAGACTCGGAGTCACCCTATCCACCGCTATAGGACCCGACCCCAGCAGCATCTTTTAGACACGGTCCGTACCTATGATCTGTTTGTTTTTTTTCAAGTGTGACCTACACGTCCTGCTTCCCTGAAATCCAAGTTCGCTGAAAATACAACGGTCTCTCGAAAGGACATCAGGCCCCACATGAAGGCGTATGCAGAGGCGATGGCGTTTTAACCACCCCTAAACGTATGTTGATCGGGAGTATATGGGTAAGAAGATTCTTTTGGGAACACCGCTTCTTCGCTGGTACTTGAACCATGAGCTCATCGTCAAAATGATCTACCCGGTACTGCCGC
>JAVFBW010111095.1:0-16291 GCA_034783835.1 Mopalia ciliata | reverse complement strand
TGGATGATATTATTTGCCCAGGTTTTATTTACTAGGCCATTATGGTGTAGGCACTGGAGGATCTGAATATATATATAAATATATTGACCTATCTATATAGGTCATTGTTTATGCGCACTAACCATGAATCTTGTTTTGGCTCTGCTCTACGTTCATCAACAAGGTTAAATGAACTGACAGTACTTCTTAACAAGACCGTGGTTAAAGTGCACAATACCAAACTCACATTTTTACACCCTTGCAACAACTGACTGTTAAAACAGGGCCAACGTTTCATTCGACTATAGCGGAAGCAAATCTCGTCTATCGACAATCAAACTCGTTGCTTCACTGGCAGTTAACGTTTCTGCGATCATATCTAGACTTTTTAATGGGACTATAAAGTTCGTGCGTGTGTATCTACATTAGTCATTTTAGACCACTAGCCTTCCACTGCTTCGGACGCCTGTTTACTCTGCCAATGAAAGTTCCACTCTGATAGGTTGTGGTAACGTGATATGTCCATCAGAGTCGATGTTATAAACCACAGTTTACTCAAGTTTCTATGTAAAAGAGGCTTGGTGCCACGATCTTTTTTTCCCGCCTTGTTTCTGAATATATGTTGCTGGCAAAACCAGTAGAAAACTGTCCAGGAACCAAAACCCTTTCGGTTTTCGGTTTTATAAATCGCTTTCAAAACATGTGTCTCTTTTTGAGGTTATAGCATGCTTCAGTCGATTCCATTTAAGCCATAACAAAGTGACTTTATCTTCGGAAAATGTAAATGCAATCTAACAGAATGAATATTTGAGATTTGTCATTTCCATTATGTAGTCATACATAGCTTGTTGTGAGTACTCGTAATTGTTGTGTGTAATTTTAGACGAATTAAAAACGTTAAACTTTACTGATAAGAGACGGGCGAGCGACACGTAATTTCATAAACATTCAATAAGAATTAATTGCTGTGTTTGTAAACTGGTACATATTGATTAATCCGTTTAAAATAATCGCCATGCCCGCACCAGTGTGATTAATGTTTAGAAACTAATGTATTAGAGAGCATCGAGCTTTTCTAACTTTAAGGACGAGGTAAAGGTATATTTGTAGGCGTACAGTAACTTTGATCAAACATATAAAACAAAATTTGTAGTGGAGCTGGCTATTTTGTATTGTTTTTAGTGAGCTGTTCCTAGTAACATTGGAAGCCGGGATGTAACAGATGTAGCCGTGTTCAAACCCTTGCAAATAAAAAAGGAAAGCACCACAAGTTTGCTGTACCGATAATGAATTTATTGATTTCAAATATAGGCTGTTTTTGTATTTTTAATGTAATGTAGTACCCTGTCGCAGAGGCTGGGAAGGAAGAGGATCGGAACAGCGATTTGTATTTGTATTTGTATTTGTTTATTCACCAAAACAACAAAATAAACAAATTAATTGAATAGTAAGTTACAATAGGCGGGAATAAAGTCGTCAAGACTTGTTCTATCCCGATAAGAAAGCAAGTTTACGTAAATTCAAATCAATCAATTAAAGAATCTAAATTAAGAATATAACGGACTAGATGTAAGAGCCGTGTATATATTTTACACATCAAAGAGAAGAGAGAAAATAATCCTTAAGATTAGATTTAAATAAGGACAGCGAATCAATAGTTTTGAGTGTAACTGGGAGCTTGTTCCATTCTCTTGCAACTGTGTGTTTTAAAAAATACAAAGAAAAGTGATAAAAGGTAATCGGCCTATAGAGGTTCAAATTAACTGTTCTTCTTGGGTAACTATGGACTTCGATCTTTTTTTTTAATTTGAAAATTTGTAAAATTTTTACTGATTTAAAAAGAGGAGTAGATGGATCAAATTTATGAGAAAGGGTTATTGAACGTAGAGCGCGTTTTTGTAGGAGGAATAAAGGTTTGAAATGTGTTGGATAGGTTTTTTACCTAAAGAATATTTGCATAGGTTAGATAAGGGTTAATTAAGGAATAGTAGAGTATTAGAAGGGATGGCTTGTTAAGGAGATGTTTTATGTGGTTTAATATACCCAGGTTTCGGGACAGTTTTCGGGAAATTAATCTTATATGCGAGGTCCAGTTTAGTTTATCATTAAACACAATTCCCAAGAATTTGTGCTCACTTATACGTATAATCTCTTTTCTATTTAGCATAATCTGTTTAATGGTGGACTTTTTTGAAGGAGGAGAAATAATCATAAACTTGGTTTTGCTGATATTGAGAGACAAACGATTAGTGAAGAGCCACGACTGTATTTTGGGAAATTCAGTTGTCATTATAGTTTGTAAATGCTGGTCAGAAGATGACGAAGTGTAGATACAGGTATCATCAGCAAATAAAGTGAAACGAAAAAGATCAGAAGAAGAAGTGATGTCATTTACATAAATTAGGAAAAGAAGAGGGCCAAGAATAGACCCCTGTGGAACGCCACATTCAATAATCGAAGGGGACGAAAGATGGGTGTCGATTTTAACAGATTGGGTTCGGCCAGAAAGGTAGCTCTCGAACCATCTGTTATGAATATTGCGAAAGCCATAGTGTTTTAACTTTTTGAGTAAAATAGAGTGGTTAACTGTATCAAATGCTTTGGAGAGATCAATAAAAGTTGCAATGCTGTAGTTTTTCTTTTCCTGTTGTTCAATAAGGTAATTATATAGTAAACTAGCAGCATGCGTTGTGCTATGGTTTGAACGAAAACCGAATTGTTGTTCTGAAATAACATTATTGTCATCCAGGAATATTGTAACAGCATTTGAACATAGTTTTTCGAGGATTTTGCTAAGGCTAGGCAGAACAGAAATAGGTCGATAATTTTCTGGCGCCGATGTGTCACCAGATTTAAATATAGGAGTGACTCTGGCTACTTTCAAAGAGACTGGAACATAGCCCGTGCTAAAGGATAAATTGAAAATGTGAGCTAAGGGCTGCGAAATAAAAGAGGAGACGAGTTTAAGATCGACCATTCGAATGCCATCAATGCCTGGTGAAGAGGATTTAAGATTTCTAATAGTTGTTTCTACATTTTCTGCCGATACCGTTGGAAACTGAAAAGATTCAGCCACAGGTAGACCAAGGTAATCGGAAAAATGATTTGTCCCTAATGGTATTTTCTCGTCAAGTTTAGACGCAACGGTAGTAAAGTAGCTATTAAATTCTTCAGTCGTTTCAAGCGTTGTTGAAGTACAGTTAGGCACTGAAGAATTATTGCCGTTGCGTCCTAAAAGCTGATTTATAATTTTCCAAGTGGCTTTGATGTCGTTGTTACTTTCATTAAATTTATTTTCAAAGTATATCTGCCGAGAACGCTTAATTAAACTGTTCAATTTGTTTCTATAGAGCCTATACTGTTTCCTAGAAGTGAAATCATTTAATTTTAAATATTTTCTGTATAATCGGTTCTTTTCAAATATCGATATAAGTAATGAAGAAGTTATCCATGGCTTACGAATCTTCACTTTAGGCGAGTTTAATGTAACAAATGGGAACACTTCATCGTATACCTCAGTAAATTTGGAGGAAAAGTTCTCGAATGCAAGTTGTGTGTCCACACAATTTAACACATCGCTCCAGTCAATGCTTTCAATTTTCCGCTTAAAAATCTGTATTTGTTCGGATGTTCTTTGGCGGTATGAAAAAGAGTGCCTAACGTTGTTAAAAGAAAGTCCGGGAAAGAGGCTAAAAATAGGGAAATGGTCAGAAATGTCATTCAACAGAATACCAGAGACAGTGTCACGAGAAAAAAAGTTTGTAAATATATTATCAATAAGAGTAGCAGTAGAATGTGTAACGCGAGTAGGTTTGGTGATTTGGGGCAGAAAATGGTGACATTTAAGAATATTGAGGAAATCACCGGATTGTCGATGAGACTCAGACTTTAAAAGGTCAACATTGAAATCACCGGTCAACACACATTTTTTCTGGGATGGGATTGACTGAAGCAAGGTTGAGAGTGAGGAGTTAAAGTCATCAACAGATTTTCCGGGAGGTCTGTATATCACTCCCACAAGATACTTTGTGTTGAGATCCGCCACGTCGAGGAAAATAGATTCAAAGTGATCAGAGATTGATGATAAATCATTTCTAATTTTACATTGTAGATTACTGTCAACAAAGACAATTATACCCCCACCCTTACGATTGTTTCTGGAGAAAGAAAAAGCCGTATAACCTGGAATTTGATAAAGAGAATCGGTAGAAGGATTTAGCCAACTTTCAGTAAACGCTAGTATGGAAAACTTGTGATTCAGATTTCCCAAATAACCGATGAGTTCGTCAAATTTGGATTGTAAGCTTCTGACGTTCAAATGAAGCACTGAAAGCGTTGATAAAGAGTCTGTTCTTAAATCTGTGAAAATCTTTGGTGGAAGGGTATCTTCTGTGTAGTATTTAGATTGGGTAGAATTAACAGACTTCCAGTAGGATATTTCCTCTTCATTATCATCAACACAAGATTTGTGATTATCAAGGTCATCAAGGTGGAGTGGTGGGAGGAATGGTCTGTTCTGGGGGGTCAATAAGGTCAGTGTAGAAAGGTAAGGCAGACAATAAATTAGAGAATGAAGTAATAAGTAAAAACTTTTTTAAAACGGACTTACATTTTTCTTTCTTACATTTTGTTTCTTAAAGCGTTAAATGGTTCCGAATAGAGACCTATCTCCCTGTTATATAACCGTTTATATGCGTGTCATAAAATACCATTTTGGAAATACTGAACTATAGCTAATAAAGGATGAATGTCGAAAAAATAATATATTGATTGAAGATGTTTACTATATAAAATTCCATACCTGCTATCGAACTAATTTCTCTTTCGTCATATTTTTATTTGATGTACAGCTCTACAATGTAAACACGAAGTCAGTATAGCTGAGATATAACTATGAAAACTGTTTTTGTCAACGCAGTTTTCATGGGAACTACTGAAACAGAAACACTTGTAAGAACAAATACCATTGACTGATCATTCCAAACGAGATTCTCGTTCCAGCAAATCTCACGATAGGTGTGGGTAAATGTCACGCGCAAACGGAGGCAAACAAGAACAACTCGTAGAACAATGCTTCACCGAGACAGAAAGCTGATGCTCTGGTCGTCATGGCAATGCAATAATGGTTTGATAAAGAGGAAGCTAGCTAACGGCATAACAATTAAACCTAAAATCCCCAATCATGGAACTAATTTGCAAGAGAATCGTGCAGGTTTGAAGTAAATTATACAGATACGCACACGGGGACACATATAAGCCGAAGTCTCGTTAAGGGGTCGTTTTGGTATCGACTCCGGTGCCAAGCCACTTTTTGTTTACATGCAGAATGTTTCGGACTAGAACTTTGCTTGGTTGTGTCGCCTTTCTAAAAGCAAAATAAGTAACTTAGTTTGATTTCCATTATAAACAGGGCTCATTGAAATAGTTTTACTTTTTTTATTGAACACTCTTATCGAAATAAATTATGTCAGCCTGCAACAACAACAACAACAACAACAACAACACACGTTACACGTTATCGGAGTGATTTGTCGACAGGGTTTTAGGAAACAAACGAAACTAGCTCAAATACACGAATTGGGAAGTTTATTGTATCTATAAATACAAACGAAAATATAAAACTGAAGAGTTTTCTTCTCCAGTTAAATATTAAAGAGACAGAACTAGCCTATATTTCATAAGCAAAATTAGACGGGATTTGTTTATAGTGGAAATGCAGATTGCAACGACCTGCTTATATCTGTGCACAATATCATCGCCAGTTATTTAACGAATTTTCAGAAAGAAACTTCAATGTCAAATGTGGTATTTATCGAGTAAAGTATTTGTTCAAGTGAGTTGATTTCTGCAGCTTTTCATAATTTGCCAGCAGTCCTTTGAGTGATCAGGCCTGCTTGCAATAGGTCTAGATTCGGGGCTTTGTAGTCCTATGCATTTTATATGCAGGTTTTTATATGCGCGTAAAATGCTGATTTGATAAATTTAAAAGTAATAACGAGAATATTCTCGTAATAAAGAGATTTGTTTTCTCGTAATTACGCAACAAAATTCTCGTATTAACGATAATTTTGATACGAACAAGTGAAGAATCACTATAGCTGCGACATTAAGCTCTTCTTTATTGGACAGGGGTTATTTAGAGAATAACCGTCTATTTTAAGCCGTTTGGCTTCTATTCTGTTCACATCCTTATGTAAAAAAAAGTGGCAGATGTGGACATATTTGTTGGCATGGAAACATGAAATTTGTTTGAAATGGTCCCAAAAACAACAAAAAACACACAAAAAAAAAAACAAACAAACAAACAAAAAACAAAATAAAATATGGTCAAACAATATTATTTATTAGCCGGAAACATTTGATTTTCAAACAGTGATGAGTTAAATATCAATTGTCTAGACTGAAAGACCATGATGTTCCCTTATGGAATATGCAGTATATTATTATACCTATCAATGTAACATGTACTCGCCCTTGAGCTTTGATCAGCAAGACATACGTACATTCTAACTCTTTATGAAACATGATTGGCTTTTGTTGTCTTAACTCCAGGATACTTTTTCGGGAACAAACGGACATATAACTTTGAAAGGAACCAAAATAAATGTTACATTCAACACTCCAGCGTGCAAAATGTGTACGTTACACTGAATAAACTCAAATCAAGCAACATCGTGTTTTGTTTTATACCACACGTCAAATTGTCAACCCACCGTGAGGATACAATTAGACGTAGATGCAACACATTTGTTTATAGGCGGGATAAAAAAAAATATAACAAGTGAATGCCATCAAATATTTTACATTTGTTTTACAATTTCATACAAGTAAAATTTGTTTAGTAGCCATCTGAAAAAAAAACCCTCTTCCAAACGGTATGTTATCAAAGTATCGTGCCTACACGTAAATAGAGGATATCAACCGTACAATCTTTAGGTCACGTCAATTAGCTTTGATAGTATCAAAGCACGATATAACATTACAACAGACCTCATACTGTAAGCTTTGTTGTCAGTCTTATTTATCAGCACGCCAACAGTCGTTCCTTTATTGAAAATTTTGCTTATTTACGCCGTATGCAAAATAAAGTATTTCTTAAAAACTGACACTTTAAAATGAAATGTTGATGATCATTTCTGTTAACTGTTGGGAATGGATATTTTGTGAGGCGATCTTTAACAAACGTTGTGGGTGCCTAAACCTATTAGTGTCGTTTTTATATAGGTTGACATAAACGGTATGAGGGTGATGAGGTATAGGCGTATATTATAACTCGGGTTTTTAGAATGATCGAGATATGTTTACCCGGAAGGAATAATGCCCCAGCGAGAAGAATGGTTTACGTAGGGGATCATGTTATATACAGACTAGCATTGGGAAACTGTTGTAGAGTAGTTATCCGTTATAAGCAAGGAAGAATACACGACCTCATTCAAGAGTGTCAAAAATATTTTCACAAACCCTGAGTGTAATTGAATCGATGAATTCGGTAAGGGCCCAACTCCACAGAGTTAACTTTTGCAGTAGAGCATTTTTGCTGTTTTTCCAAAAGTGAAAATTTGTTTTATTCCGTCATATATCTTACACTTGTAGTACCATATGAGATGAAATAAATGCTAAAATATGGTTATCAATCAGTTGCTTATCTGAGCACAGCAAGCTTTGAAAAACTCTGGAGTTGGGCCCTTTTGCAATTCAACAATGAAATATTATCAAGAAAATGCTTTAAACCACTTTATCTCAATCTCAAACTGCATGGAAAACAGTGTAGGAGACTTGGGATGAAATTCCACCCATCCTAATACGCAGATGTAATACATTGTATCACAAAAGAAGAACTTTTGATTCACTTCATTAAAAATCTGACTCCTCCCCTTCTCTATGGTCAGTACCGACTTAGTTATTGATAAAAGCCTGTGCATCTGGGTTCAGATATTTGCAGAGTTTTTTTCACAGCATTCAATTTCGCTGTCTTGACAGCTAATTGTTCAGTGTATAGTGCATTTTCGGAATATGAAATATTGCTTATATTAGGCTTCATTACTCGGAACCGATTAGTGACCTGTGCTGAAACCTCATCATCATGTCTAAAGACTGCTGAGAACCTGAACATTTTGTATTTTGAGACACAGTATTTTTCACTGTCTTTCCTTGCAGATTTCTGAAAGAACTGCCCAAGGTGTGTTCTAAAAGTCATATCGGTTCCTTTCATGGAAACTAGTTCAAACTTTTCACGGATGATCCCCTCCCATTCTTGAAACGGTGCTGCCATCTGCAGTCCAGCGGCAAACGTCAAGCAAAATAGACCCAACTCCTGGATTTGGGTTTATCTTGAACTCAACGTCAACACAACTCTACTGAAAATCCCCTTTATATAGTGGAGTTAGGACCTTATTGTACATCACAGAAAAGTATATTAGCTAAAGACTGTAAAACAGTTATAACCTCAAAATTGACAAAGCGTGGAGTTGGGCCCATGTCGAATTCAATGTGTTTGATTGATTAAGGTTTAACGTCTTTCTTAAGACTATTTCACCAACATGACAACAGATAGTGTATTACATTGTTCCTTGCTTAAACACCATGGAACACTTGGTTTAAATATCGTATAAAACACGCCGGCGATTGCCAGAGACACATCGTGTTCCCTGGTGGTTGACAGGCGGACTCAAACCCTGGACAGTATCTCGAAGTAAGTTTAGTAAGCAGATACGCTTGCCAGCGTGAATAAATTAACTGTAGATTTGTTTATATATTTATTTTTTTACTCGAATGAGTATGTGTCATACAGTTATTGAATACGAAATAACAGTCATATATATTTATAATGCCGTATTTTATGATACTACTTAGAGCTTTTTATGTGATGTTATTTTAAAATTATATCTAGAAACTTTTGCATCTCCTTATATCAGTGAGATCAATTGTATAATTTTGTTTCAGTCACCAACCCAGTCACTACTCAGTCTAAAGAGTGATTAGTCATCCAAGCCAAAGAAATAGAGATAAGTTAACTGATGAAATGGCTATATGTAAATATAAGGTACATTCGGACAGCAGTTTGTTTCATTGAATTTGAAACTATAGACTGGATATCTGTGTGAGAAGATTAATACCGGATATGAGAAATACAAATCAATGTTAATCTTGTTGTGGATATATTATTATAGGCATTTGTCACTTTGGGGGTATGGTGATCATGGTGTGGATATAATCGGAATAATTTCGTGTTGTATGCTTCGGAACTGTGTATCTAAGGATTTATTGCTGTAAACTTCGAAAAGGTGTCAAATTGTCATAATAGACTGGTTTATGAAGTCATCACACTTGGACTCAACTATAAGGCAGGTTTATACGCTGATATAGTGTATGCTATATGTAAGTTACTTTATATATTCCTAATACTTTTTTTGTCTCGTACCTTGATTGTATTTCTGCCATTTAATACTATATCGTGTATACCATTGCTATTGTTGTTGTTGTTTTATAATAAACATTGTAAATAAATAAAATCTCTGATCGTTTTCTTTCTGTTTGGTCTCTACCGTAACACCCACGACTGTGATGGAGGAACTCCTCGTCGTCATGTTTAAACATGCTCCTATTGCAAGGGTCAAAAGGCGATACATTCACGTTACTACCCTTGCTGCAATTCGACCCCAAAACGTGGCAATTATTTAATTGGACTATTGTATAAACAAGCAGCCAATCAGAATGTCGTTTACACATCAAAACAAACTAGGGAGGCGCCATTGTCAATTTACGCGTCTGTGATGATCTCAAACTTGTTAATGGGACAAAGATCGGGCATGTATATGACATGTATACCCTACTTGTCATCGTGTGTTTAGACCGCCTCTTTCTTGTTATAAGAAAAACTTCAATCTGATTGGGTGGGGTAATGAGTGGTCATCCTCAAGTAGCTGTAGACTATAGTATTAGAATTTCCACTGACAAGCTTAACATAATATAGTAAGTTGACTACTCCAAAGAAAGACGAAAAATTCATATTGACTCAATATTTCGGTTTATTATCAAACATCATCAGGACTCCTGATGATGGTTTGATAATAAACCGAAATATTTTTCGTCCTTCTTTGGAGTAGTCACCTTACTCTATTATGTAGACTCTAGTTTACGCAGGTTTTACCGTCTATGGAGGCAAGGTAAGAAAGGAAGAGAGGCTTTATGTGACGGTCTTCTTTCCGCCTTGTTTCGAAACAGGGCCCTGTTTACAGGGCTAGCCAGACATTAAGTCCTTACACTTGTTGACGGCGTTTGATGGTGCGTTTAATACTGTTGCTAATCACGCAGAATGTCACATTCATGAATGTATCACTTGCTAAACAATAGTTCTAATAACTGCAATACAAAACTCTGCTCAAAACTCTGCTCACAGTAAACACTCAAAATATAACATACACTATAAAGGAATATCGATCTGCTCTGCGACACGCACTCGTTTGTTTCAATTGTTAGTCCATTCATCTGCGAATAACAACCGAAAAATAAAGGGTTTGTTTATTATTAAATTTATCGAACGTTTGATTTCATTTGATTCGCTGTGAAGAAAATGGCACATATAATAAATGAGCTGGTCAGACATATTATAATACAAATTTTCACCTTGTCAAAGTTTGTTGAAACTTTTGTTTAGTTGTGAATAAAATGGCACTTGTTATAATAGGCTGGATATACAAGCATTATAATAAAACGGCAAAAAGAATAAAAGAGTTCTTGTATTATTATTCTTTTGTCCGCTCTATGGATAATTTATATTGTCAACCGGAAAAGAAAGTCTACCAACTGTGTGTTCCTACATACACATAGATATACATTTCACGCGGTAAGGTTTACTTGGCTGGAGACGATCTTGTATTACTGGTATAAACTGGACCCTAAAACTTATAAACTGTGTAGATTATCCATATAAGTCGGTACACTGGACTACTGGAAACGTCTAAAGAGCAGAGAAACTGCCTGGAGTATAACAACATGGAATACACCAAATATTCGAAAGTACCAAACAGAAGAACAGATTTCCTTTATCTTGAAGAAATATTTATTGCATTTCGAGAGAGTTTTGACATCTACGGGTGACCAATGTTCTCCTATGATTGGATCAATGCGTCGAAAGCTAGGACAAAATGAAGAAGCCAATCAAGAGAAGTCAAGGAGCCATACATATCCACAAACCCCGGATATGTGCTCTTTGCCAGATATTACAGTAACAGAGGCGTGTGATTCAGAGGACGAAACCAGTGTGACACTTAGGGTCGCTTTCCAAATTTAAAAGTAAAGTTGAATGGGGTTACCTATATCTCACATAACTACACTGGCTAATGTTACTACGTCCAGCCAACTGTCTTTGGTCATTGTCATCTGCTCGAGGCAAGACGGAAAAGAATCTTCGCGCATGAAGCCTCTCTTGCCTTTCTTGCCTTGCCTCTATACACGATAAAACCTGAGTTAACTAGAGTTTACAACAGCTACTTTCGAATGAACTCTCTTTACACCAACCAATCAAATTGGAGTTTTCTTAGAATAACAAAAAGGCGGACTAAACACAGAATGACATGTGCTATATATACATGCACGAACTTAATCATATTAACGCGTCATGACATCATCACAGACATGTCAATTGACAGTGCATGGCGCCACGCTTGTTTGTTGTGGACTTTGATGTGTTAATACAATGACCTTGCAATAGGAAGATGATGTATTGCATTGACTAAATAGTACTCAATCGGCGGCGGTTATATTGTTTACAACAAAACCAGGATATTCATTTGAAAAATTGATAGTTTTTTCTTTGCTTGGTAAGCATTACGGTAGTGGCAATGACAGATTGACTTATAGTGTCGCCTCTTCAGATGAGAAGGCTTGACCAGTGTTTCATGGCTCCATAACCGTGCTGTGCTTAGCATATGTAACCCGGTATCGTACATGGTTTTCCAGGGCACATATTTGAACTTACCGTCTTAGTCAATGCTTATTGTAGCCTACAACTCTGTGTAGTTCATACTTAACATGTTTTTTGATTGTTCAAACGGGGACCCGCGCCAAGTGTCGAATAAGAGACGGTAGCGTTCTGTTTCCAATGTGTGTTTGTTTGTTTTTTGGTTTGTTTGTTTGGGACTTAACGCAGTAAATCAGGTTACTCCACTCACTTGACGCCATGTCAGTCAAATCAATGAAGGAAACTACAATCAACAACACTTGCAACAAACAGAGCACCAGGCCAGCAGTATCGAGTTAGAGAATATAGCAGCATATATATGCGGGTGTTTCAAACAGTTTGTTGGAGATTTTTAAACGCTCATTTATCGAGTAAGAAATCAACATTTTTGAAGGTGTTTCGGAGGGTTTTTATACTTGTGTTGTAAAATATTTCAGAACTTCTTCCAATAACAAAATGTCTCAGAGCTGTGTCAAATAGATTGGGAAAGTATTTGATTGGAACCCGAGCACGTGATTATGATAAAGTCATAAAATAAAAGGAAACCGCCTTTAGAATGAATGACTGAGCTTGAAATAAATGTTTATTTAAGTTGATAAAATAACAGATAAAATAATGTGCACTTGTTATAGTAACTTCATTGGATGTAAACCTAGAAGGAATCCAATAAGGTAGACCCAGAAAAAAGCAAGTCAAGTGTGTGTGTGTTTCTTATACAGCCTAGTTTTGTACAAAGACTGATTTTATATTATGGTTATTTCAAGTTAACAGGAACTATATCAACGTTTCTAAATCTATTAGTATTGTTGATTATCCATCACAGCGATTACAAACGATTTAATGTGTGCTTTGTTGTTCAATGCAATTTACTTTAAATACCTGTATTACTGCTCAGACCACAAATTGTGGTAAAAGAAGATAAAAAATACTTCAGTAAAAATAAACATACGTTGCTGATTTGACAAAGATGGAGGACTACGCTAGCACTGTTCGAAAATATTTAATCTCCGTTATTGCCGACGCGAAACTGCTAACAAATATTTTTTTATAGGACATAAATCGCCCAGCTCCTGTACAGATAGGAATGTAAAATAGTAAATAGGAATCTAAATAAAGAGGACTTCTTTGTTCCAAGAAAGCACATTCAAGGAGATAATGCAATTCCTTGCCAACAGTTTGGGGATAATATAGATAAAATAATCGTATAAAATGGCGTACTCTTTTGGACAAAGTGAAGATTGAAGGAAATCTAATTGTAGGCTACTTTTCAATTATTTTCAGGCTTTCGAATCCCCAGAGTTCGCAATGATATAACTTTGATGGGAACAATATGAGAGTCAAACAGTTTGAGCTGTACATCAATGGGGATACTGTTAGTTCTAATGTTTTGTTTAACAGCGAATAGCGCTCGAGTAGCGCTTTCAACTAATAGCTTTATAGTGCTGACAAAACTCATAGAATTTGTTTTAGAGAGGTATTCACAGTGAGCTTCTATGCGTTACAGTACCTATGGAAAATTGATAAGCTGTGTTGTTAACCCGCCTGATTGTGTGCTAAGATAACTGGGTCATCTGTGGAAATGATAACACGAAGATTTAATAAAGATGTTGTCAACAAAGTCTTGTGATTTAACTCCACTACAGTTATTTGATTGTAAATTGGACTCAATGTCGTTCATTAATAGAGCAAAAAGCCTATGGGTTACGTTATCACTTTGAAGGAATTTGCATTCACTTCCATAAAATCGCTGTACATTTACCTGGGGTTCTTCCTGTTTTGTTTCAGATGACAGCATAACTTCAAGGATCCGGATGTTTTATGTTTAACGTAGAGATATACTCTGTGGGTAATCAAACTTTATTATTGCTGTCGTAATACATACTGAAGACTAAGTGTCACGACGTTTAACATCGCTCAATGTAAATCGCCAAATAAACACCCCGAAGACATACTTTTTTTTTTTACATACATTCATATAAAATATGCCATATAGACATGTTTGTCCGTTCCTTCTTTAAATAAATGTAAATATTTACAAACGGTTGTTTCCTATTTGACAATGTGAGAGGCATTTGGTTAAAACCGTCGCCTTCTTACCTTAATGCCTGCGCACAGCCCGCTTGGTCATAAACCAGAACAATTTTAGATTTATGATATTCGTTGAAATGGCGTAAATTTTGTGGTCGTAGCTAGGCAAATTACACCTGAATAAATACACCGGGACTATGACCCAAATTACACATTTTAAAATTTAAAGATTTTTCGCAACTGTTTCTACTAAAAGTAGGGCGCCGTCTGATGATTTCCTGATAAGATGGCGCGGGTTTATCCCGAAGTTCCTATTCCGCTCTGAGAATGCTAGATAGAACTTGATGGTTACAAAATATCCGAGAGGAAGGAAGAGTAACGAGCGATGAGTCTAGAACAGGAGAGTGGGTAATTTATCATTGTAGTGATATCTGTTACTGCATCTGTTAAATTGTCATTTAGCATGATCCTTGAACCAGCTTGAACAGTCTTTGGCAATATGTACAGTTCTTGTAGACTCCACGTCAGATATGTAACGACAGGTTGTTCAGTTATAGAATGTATATAAGCCTGAGCTGCCTTTCAACTTTTTCCGTGTTATTTCAAATAAAATCGTGTTTAACAACTCCAAGACGACTGTGAAGATGCAATCCTTACGAGTTAAATATTGATTGACATTAACCAATTTAATTAAGTGTGAAAAGTTTATACTTAAGTCTATATTTGCATCAACTTGTGTATAGCAGTGTTATTATAGACCGCAGTTTGATATTGTTTTATCGATCAATTTGTTAAACAACGAAAGGTCGGTGTAAGTGGATTAATGAAAGTCAATATCATCACGGTTAATAACGGACAATGTTTTAATAATTATATTCATGGCAGACGATAATGACTGACAATAGTTCTCCGTCCACATATCGATTAAGGAGAGTACACTTCATTGTGTTACACAATAGACTACTCAGGAAATTAACGTTAATATAGCAAAGAAGGGATGAAAGGAACAGGTCTATGATAAGACCGTTTGATGGAAAGTCAGACATATTCCGTGAAGCGAAAAATCAAACTATTACCTTTTCAATATGTACAGTTTGTGATACTCCTTATACCGACCAAGATGATGGAGCGATTCTTGCTTTGTGTCATCGCCTTTCAGTCAGCGATTACATGTGGTAAGCAATGATCTAATTTGTTTTAAAGGCATCCACACTCACACACACTATGAATGGTAATATTATCACTTTGTTTATAGAGATATTCAATGATACGTAACCCATTAATGTCCTCCACTCGAAACATTTTTGATCAAAAATTTGTTGTTTTGGGGTTATTGACAAAACAGACTTTAACGTTGTTGCATTCCATTACTATTTGATGGGGCAAAACAAGCCTCGTGTGGATGATCGAAATGCACCGTTTTGCAATTTTTGTTGAACTTTGTTTGATTTTTGTGTCTTTCAAAAAATAATTATAAATATTCGTTATTGTAGGAAAACAGATTAGTTGAATCACGGAAAACTGCAGCCAATGTCTTAATGCCGATTCTTCTTACCATGTTGGGCTTTTAATTTTTCAGAGAACTCCCGTCTTCTGCATTTTACAAGAAAACTGAACAATGGATTCTTTGGAAACAACTATATACTCCTGGCAAACACCAGTCGAGTACGATGTGCAGCCGCATGTGCCACTGTTAACGGATGTTCTATTATAAGTTTCTCCAGAAACCAACGCCTCTGTATGTCGTCTTCAGGATATGGGGCCTATGTCATGCACAACGAATGGATGACATTCTTGGCTTCTCGTAAAGCACCACCCATGAATAACATTACTGATGTTATAGTTACGGCAACAGATATAAACCATGGTTCAACCGCTACGCAAACACTGACAGATCTGACATCAAGTACATTTAAATTCGCAACAGTTTATACAACATCTTTGGTACGTATTCCGGAAATTACTACAATCAGTGCCACATCGATGTTAGATGTTCCAGAAACTACAAAAACAAGTACAACATTGATGTTAAATGTTCCAGAAACTTCAACAACTAGTACAACACTGATGTTAGATGTTCCAGAAACTACAACATCAAGTACAACATTGACATTAGATCTTCCAGAAACTACAACAACTAGTACAACACTGATGTTAGATGTTCCAGAAACTACAACAACTAGTACAACCCTGATGTTAGATGTTCCAGAAACTACAACAACTAGTACAACACTGATGTTAGATATTCCAGAAACTACAACAACTAGTACAACCCTGATGTTAGATGTTCCAGAAACTACAACAACTAGTACAACACTGATG
>JAVFBW010111084.1:0-16293 GCA_034783835.1 Mopalia ciliata | reverse complement strand
AAAGATCAACAACAACAAAATTAGAATCCCCACATTTGGAATTATGGTGCATTATATAGTAGAGTGATAACCCTGTTGTGATAGATTGACACTGTAGTAAGAGTAATTGTCCTTGAATGGGTGATTGGTGATACACTACCCTACCATTTAACCAGAAATCTGAATAGCATGACCCGGTAAAATTATTAACAATTTAGACTTAATATACCTTTGCTGTCTTAAGAACCCTATCAGTGTACAGTGTCCTCAGAATGCAATTTACAGAGTTTGATCCTTTTGTTAAGTTTCATATGAATACCTATAATTAGCTGTAGACCTGGTAAATAATGACTGCCAAAATGAAGCTTTATTGCAAAATATTAAATTACATGATTCCTTTAAAACACATCCCAGTTTAAAACATCGTAAGAAGAATCTCTTTAAAAAAAGTCAGTATAAAAAGTTGATAATCGCCCTCACACGAGGCACTTTGCCAAATTCAATATGGTGTGATATTTAGTTATTTGTGTATGCACAATGTGGTCTGTTGATAAAGAGGTTTCTGTTACCCTGGTGCTCTAAGGGTCAACATTAAGGTGATTTGGGATGTCTGTGTGTTGTGTCCTGTAATTGTATAGTGTCTGTTGCCAGTTGAGGGTTGTTAATTTCACCCATTGGGCTGGAAAACTGTCATGTGAGTAAAATAGTCTAACGATGGCGTAAAACCCTGATAAAACAAAGTGTGGATGTTCTCTTTGAGAAGGGCCATACTCACAACTTATTGCACTCCTATAGCAGGATGGAAAGGAGGGCTGTAAGCATACACTTATAATCAATCATCTTTGGATATTATTAACATTTTTAGAGAAAGTGTTGAAATTGTATTTGTCAAAATATAACCTACATATACCTGTAATTGTATAGTTCAGGTGCTTGGTTGTTTGAAGACTTTGTTCCTATTTTACTTTTCTGAAGATATTGGCGTTATGGATTGGGCGTGTAAGTTAATTGTTAGCACTGCCTAGTTTCTGTGCTGTGTTGTACAGTTGTGTAGATTCTTGCATCGTTTGTAACATACTGTGATTAAACTATTTATTATTTTATTAGTTTGTACAGTCATACAATACAGTAGATATGAGTCAATTGATTGGTTTGATGTATTTATTTACAGATTCTCTGCTTTTCCTTTAGACTACTTGAGTATTATAAGGTATTATCTGGGTCTAGGAGATAAATTATATAATTGGTGTGGTTTCCAAGTTTCAGAATGGCCATATTAGCCTATACAACCTGTCAAAAATATATAAACAATTTTTATCCTTCGTATTTAGGGATCACACATTTTATATAGACTTCCATCCAGCACAAAGTCCATGTGTTCTACTCTGAGCTTTGTGTGTAAAAGTTACCTCCCCTTACAATTGGAAATGACCTAAAATCATTGACTCTATTGTCCAATGAAACATGTTTGAAGTCAGTACCATTGATGTACCTCAACAACATTTTGCCTGATAGATGATAATTGAAGGATTTTGTGTCATTTTGTATCCCCAAAATAACAAAAAAATCTGGATAATAATTGGTTATATTAGTTTGACTTGCTTCAGCGGAGGCTGTTTAAAATTTGGTGAAGAAAAAAAACATAAGATTTGTATGTTTGACAACTTCCATATTTGATGGTAACAATATTTCAGTGTTGATGTAGATATTTACTTTGTCACAGTGTTAGTACTGGTGCTGAAATGTTATTGTCCAAACAAACAGAAGATGTCATCCATTAAAATGTTATGTTGTTCGTATTAGTTTGGAAATAGTACCAATCAAAAATGGAAAGGAATAATTTTTATTATATACATTATAATCTGAGCTAAATTGCATGATCATAGATGGGAATCCTTAGGTGAAGATATAATGCACACAAGCCTAACATTGACTCCTGGGGAAATTTTCTTTAAATGAACTTTTACTATATGTCTCCTTTTGTGTAGAATAAACCTTGATGTTGTTGATTTGTTTTCTTTCTTTTTTTTTGTTTTTCTATTTTTGTTAGTTTGGGTGGGGGGGGGTGAAAACAAATCAGCTAGTTTTAATTACTTAATAATGGGTGTAATTAGTTTTTATTATTTTTCATGCTATGAATGTTTACAGAATGTATATATTAACACTGCATGCCTCCACCCCCAGGTCTTTTGGTTAACTTAGCCAATTAACTCGTAGTTAAGTTCACCTAGAACATATTGAGGCCATATTTAGCTGCTTGCTTTGTCATGTACACTAGCATGTTTCTGCTTTTAACCTCATGACAAAACAGCTTAGTAGCACAGGGTCTGTCTATGTACATATATGCCAGAAAACTAATACTGATATATTGATGTTAACATTTCAAGAGGAGAAAACTGTACGGTTTGGTTGGACCTGATCAGGGCTTTTCACATCTAAACTTAATAGGAGAGAAGATCACTAACCTTTTAGGGGGAATTTTACGAGGTTTCCTCTTGGTTTACTCATAGTATTTACTTTAGGCACAATAAGAATTGACATATAATAATAAGTGAGGTACCCATCAGGTTAAACCTCGATCAAAAAACAAACAAAAAATATTTTGATATTGACATAAACATTCTGAAAAGTGTTGAAAAGTGTTTGTTGTAGGAGAAAGCATAAGCCAAACTTTTGACTGGGTTTTGAGTTAATCATTTATTCAAATCCCTCTGCCCCTGTTATGTTTGTACTACATTTCTAAAGCTAAATGATATTCATGTACAATACGCTATCCAAATTATTATTACATGAAGTATGTACCTGACAATTCTCTGAATCACACATGTTCAGCTCTGTATGCTGTCATGCTGTTTTCAGGAAGTTTCTCTATGTGTAAATTTCCAATTAATACCTTACAGTTACTTTTCCATAATATAGGCCATAACCTACTCAAGATTTAATTTTGAAATAATTTACAGTATGTTGTCATTCTCATATGCTGGATGGAAACATGTCCATTGTCATTGACATGTTTTTGGTACGGTTTATATCACTCTGTTTTACGTCAAGTGAGCATTGGTAACAGAATATGTGACAGAATATGTGACAGAATATGAGGAAATGGTTTTAATTTAACACATGACAGCCTTACAATCTGAAGGATGATTACTAAGGGTAAACAGAAACTTGGTGAAGGAAACTGCCTAGGCTCTCAGATATAGAGGATATTTTGTGTCTTGTGGTTGTCTCCTCTTTTCTTGTTGATCTTAACTCGTGCTACATGTAGCTTCTGTCAAATGGGTGACATAACCTTAAGTACAGGTTAGACAATCAAAGAAACAGTCTGGCCACTCAAAGCACTAAATGTAATCCGCTATAAGATTATGTCACACCTTGCTGAAGTATATCACTAATGCCCTTTTATCAATTTAATCTGGTGTAAGTAGCTATTACAGCATCTGTCAAGCAATTGGTCCCAGATCTATAGGTTGTCTTTGCGCTGTTATTTGTACTTCATGCACCTGCGCTTCCTGAACTGAACATGCTTCGATTTACCGTTCACGAGTTCGAGTTCCCCCATCAGGTAAATGAGCGAGTCCCATGTTATGGCTCAGGCAATCGCGGGGGTGTTTTTTACGAGGTTTCCTCTCGGTTTTACACTGTAATATGGCTGTGTACAGTGTGAAGTGGACAATCCATCATCATATAAGTGAAATACGCTTGAGTACGACGTTAAACGCCAATCAAACAAACAATCGTGCGCCTGGAGTTGTCTCCTGTATGTGCCTCTGTATCAAGACAGTGTTGTGTGGCTTTTCTTCATCCACTGGGTTGGCAGACCACATGACTAAAATAACCTTAAATATGATATTAAATCCCACTCAACATTAACCTACTCATCTCACTATTGGTCATTCTATTCTGATTTAGTAAGATGGAGCTGACTGCTAGACATGAACATGTCTCTCATCTTGACTTATGGCTTTTGTATTATTGTAGACGTAATGATCCCCCATTATGTGTCATCACTCAGGATTCAATGACTATAGAAGAAATAGGTAAGATAAACATGTTTATTCATTATAAAACATTTTTACATCACCCCTGCAAGATATTTGCTGGGGTACCTCAAAATAGATGCTGTCTGTCCGTCCATCTCCACTCTACCTCCTCTCATATTCTTAAAAAAAACTCAATGTACCAAGCTGAATTTTTTTTTATTTAACAGCTGCCATATTGTGACTGTGCACTGCTTTCGTGTTACATTCTTGGAAGCTGGTCTGACATAATGGAACTGTGCACTGTAATAATACTGTCATAGTACTATTCATGTAACATTCTTGGAAGTTTGTCTATCGTTTGCCTTCACTCTACCTTTTGTCATTTTCTGAGCTCTATCTCCTAAAGTACTCAATGCATCGATATAAAGAATATTAATGTGTTATATAAGTGAAATACCATAAAGCATGGTGTAAAACACCAATCAATCAATCAATCAATCATGACATATATAAGATTGCTCTCATATATGTATAATAATACATCTCAATTACAGAGTCTATAATGAAGACCACAGAACATAATGGTTTCCCAGTGGTTGTTTCCAGAGAGTCCCAGTATCTGGTGGGATTTGTTACCAGGAGAGATCTCAACTTAGCCATCAGTAAGCATCTATATATAGCACATCATTTCTGATTATTAAAGTTACGATATCCATTCATTACAAATTGTAGAGACTTTGCTCAGTTATATAAGCTGTTTCTACCTCTGAGAGAAGTTTATCCTCGGAGAAACAACAGTAGGATATTTTTGCGGCCAAGTTCTACATAAAACCCAGCTTATCATATTTTCTGTGTTTCAATCTGTTGATTATGACTAGCTATTGTGCTTCATGGTTTTGAGTCATGTCCTGTCTCACAAAACCGTTGTAATCAAGTTTCCTTTCTTAAAAAGCTGTATCTTGATGTGATGAATGTATGTCTTGCATCTGGAGCAAAAACATCCCACTAGGTGCTGTATCACAATAACCTTAAGGCAGTGATTGTATCTTTCTAATAAATAATTCTAAAAAAAGATATTAAAATACTAATCTCATAGATTTCATGTTTTTAACTCATGCCATAGAGATTGTCAACTGCCAAATACTGGAGTCTTGCAGGTTCTACCCTGATAACCTATCTTTTCGGGACAAATAAACACCAATGGCCGTTTTTTTAAGAGGGAAAAAAGGTTTTAAAGACACAAAAGATTATAATTGTCAACCAGTGCTGAATTTGAGATAACTAATTAAGACGAACATCTTATGTGAGATCTCTGCCCTCTGCCTAAGGGCAGTTTTTTTTAAGAGTGGCAATGCAGTCTTAACATAGCGCAGGAGGAAAATTAACTTTCCACCATCATTGAAATGCTTCACGTCTTGATTATGCTAGAGTAAATTATTGTTGGAATACACTGCCCTCATATAAGCAAAATACCCTTAAGCATGGCGTAAAACACCAATCAATCAATCAAGCTGTGAGATACCTTTGATTGACAGACCCCATTGTCATATGATCTTTGAGTGACATAACCTTAAGTTTGGCACCAGATGTAATCAAGCAAACACCAGTTTATTAATGTTGAATGTATTCACTGTTTACCAGGTAATGCCACCAAGCACCAAGAGGGGATAGTGAGGAACTCTGTGGTCTATTTTACTGTTCATGTCCCCACGGCCAGTGTGGGACCAGCAGCTTTGAAACTTAGAAGGATTTTAGATATGGTAACATCATATTTGTTTTGTGACTTAAGCAGCATTTTGTTCTTTTGCTTCTATTCTATTGATATATTCCCTCATAGTTCACAAATTAAGGACATTTCAAATTTTTTAACAAAATAATTATGGTGAAAAAACATAAAGTAAATTTAATTTGATTTCATTGCAAATGTTTGTTTTTGTTGCAAGGGACAAATTTGTAAGAGTATATAATAAGGCATGGTTGTTTACTATGGTTTGGCTATTGAACCCAAACTGTGTTTTAACCTTGACGTACATGTCTAAAAATTATACAAAATAATGGGAAGGTTTTTCTTTCTTACAAATTTTCTCCGCACATTTTTTCTCACGTTCCTTTCAAACACCAGCTAAACAAAATCATTAATAACTTCAAATAAATAAATGACAACCCTGGTGTTTTTTTTTTTTTATGTTGCTAGGCTCCTATCACAATAACGGACCAAACTCCAATGGAGACAGTTGTGGAGATGTTCCGTAAACTGGGTTTAAGACAAACACTAGTTACACATAATGGGTAGGTTTTAAAAAATGTTTTTTTTTTTTTTTTTTTTTTTTTTGGCGGGGGTTGGGGGGAGCTATTCTTAACTTAAACTAACTCCTTTCAATAGGAGAATTTGGTGTACTGTTAGTCCCTCTCCTTACACCTCTTTTTTTTTAGGGGGAGAGACATTGGATATTGTCTTTTTTCCATCAACATCAGCTAAAGGTCACGGAATATGAATACTCTAATCAATCAAGTGGCTGAGGTTATAAAGTCCTTTAATTTGCTCAAGGTGATATTTTGTGCTCAACTAAGACGACACCGGAGTCTGTCCTCGAAAACCGAGGTTATAAAAAAATTGAAAACACTTTGTACTCAGCTGAGCACGAATCCTGAGCAAGCTCTGGACCATGCTCAAGTTCGTACTCAACGGGACGGCAGAGTTGTTTTAATAATTAGACAGTTGCAAATGATTTTTAACATACCTTTTTCGATTCAATTTTGAGAATTGGACGTTTATGATGGTCAAAATATTTTAGCAGTGACAAACAAAAAAGCCCTGAAGCAGCTGACAAAATCAGCACAGTGCATTTTTATCGTCTTTGACTGGAGAGTTCCACGAAAGCGTGCTCAAGAGTTGGAATATGCATTGATTTTGTACTACCGAGTACATGCTCAAAACATTTTATAATCACCGAATAGGAGCACGATTTCAAGAGTTTGAGCACAGACTCAGACTTGAGTATGCTCAAATTTTTATAACCTCGGCCCCTGTTCTTGTGGAGGATTGGGAGGGAGTTTCCTGTTGCCCTGGTGTTCTCAGAGCTAATCTAAAACATGTAGCCGATATGTTTGTGATGTATTTATATTGCGTTATATGTTTTTCCTGTTTTGTCATGTCTTGTCTTTGTTTGTTGCCAGTTCTATCGAGGCTGGTTTCCTTCACCAACTAAAATAGAACATATGAGTGAAATAACTTCAAAGGAGGCATAAACAAATCTGGTTCATATTGCTTTTGTTAAACCTTGTTTGCGGAACGTATGGATGCTGAAATGTAGACTTACAGCAGTAAACTGAGTTTGAATACTGGTTTCATCAGATAGATGGGCGCGGCTAAGTTTGACAAAAACTATTCACCTCTGCCATGACTATCTTTAGGTAACACACTTTACATATAGCCAGAAATAGCAGAAATCTGTCTAAAAAAAGACAATTCTTTCTTTCAAATTCATTATTACTCTACAGAGTTTATAAAGAAAGCATTATGTCATGGTAAAAAAATTTCAAAGGGAGATAATTAATTCATTCTGGGTTTAGTATAGCAGGATAAGAAACACTGCTTCCTTTTGAATCACGATCTGCAAATGTGTTACTCTGCTGATATATTCTACAGCAGCAGCACATTGTCTCATTCTGAGGAGTAACAGTGATTACACAATTAATAGTATAACTCAGAAAGGTAAATAGCATAGTCACTCCTGAAATTGGAATGACAGGTGGCTCAAATCTTAGCCTACTCATCTGTTCATGATAATAGCGATACAGCCAAGATGGCAACCCCGCAGTTTGCTTTGCAAGAGTAACCGGTTTTGTGAACGTAAACGCTATGAACACACACAGGGATCAAGTTTATTGTAAATGGATTTCTTTCCAATTAATATTATTTGAACTAGTTGTTATGAAACAACAAGCGATGTTGCCTATCCCTCTATAATAATCCCCAATTTACTTAAGTCAAAGCATGGATTTCATCAGTGGGCAGTGTATGAAACCATGCTGCATGAAGTTTTTGATTAGATTTTTTAATTATTGTGTCAGATTAAAACTATTCCAAGTGTGATAGTAATTACATCAGGGTGCGTTATTACTAGTTGTTCCTGAATGTTTTCCATCCCCCTTTTTTCAGTACGCCATTAAACCCCAAAGCAAACCACCAACAAATTAATCTAAGCACAGTTAAGCAAGTTGTTTTCGGTTAGATTTGGCCTCGAATCAATACTTGTAGGATGGTTATTTACCAGTGTGTATTATCTGTTCTAGTCGCTTACTGGGGATTATTACCAAGAAGGATGTTTTACGTCATATAGCTCAGCTGGAGAACCAGGATCCAGAGAGTATCTTATTCAACTGAACACCAGGATCAATACACACTGATTATCATTAGGAGTCAGGGCTTGGCTAGTCCATGGACCAAAACACAGAAGAGGCAGACATCAATCTTCAAGTTGGAGACCATTTCAACCATTTGAAATTTTGTGTGAAAAAATGTTATTTACCCGAGCAACTTTGTTAGTATCATTCTGCACACAGCGGAGGTATCCAGTACATGTATTTGTTGTTTAATTACACCTGTTGTCATGCTGGGTGTGACATTGCACAGGTATGCTGCGGTCAGCATGGAAATGGCTCATTCATTTGTTTCATTTTTTATTAATGCTCAGTCAATACTTTAGACTTCACAAAAAAAGACAGATTTGGGTCTTCTTTTTTTTTTCTTTTTTTTTTTCTTTTTTTTTTTTTAGTCAAGAGGCACAATTGTAGAAAGTGCAGTCCTATGAACACCAGCTGAGTAGTATACGTGGAAGGACAGGATATTGGTTTTATTGAATCATGCAAGTTAAGACTGTAAATGTTTATTTACAATATAATAACTTGTGACATATGACAATAGTTCATTTATAGGTAAAAGATAAATTAAGGCCAGCAATCTTAACACCTGCCCCTGACCCAACACCATGATCGCCAACCGATTTTTAAATAATATCAACTGTAGAACATTGCTCAAAACAAAGATGGTGAAAGTGCTCTGGAATGAAGGACATCCTGGGAATTTGTGCTGCTGTGCTGTAAATGTTATCTTCTAAACATACACAACTAGTGATTATCTCCCCTGCTAATAGGTCTGAAGTATGTAATCATGGTCTGTTAAATTGTTTCATAACACCATACAACAGTACTGATTAAGAGTTGTGATTGTGCTCAGAGTATGTTCAAAATCTGAATTACATTGTGAACATTCCTTTTAAATTATTTGCAAACACACACTGCTTTTAAAAGGTCAAACTTTTTTTGTCCCCTGCCAAAACTTAATCAACATTTTCCTTCTTTACCATCAACAATATATTTTAATTGAGTATTTAATAGTATAGTACTGAGGATCAGCAGAAAGGAGCGTTCGTTTGGATTAGCCATTGAGTATTTCTATTATTGTCGTAACATGGACTTTACTGTGGGTGGTCCTCTTCAGTGGTGTATGTCAGTGCTGGAAACCCTGACTGAAGATCTGAGATAGAGAAGTGTTCAAGAAAGTTAATAATATTATCTATATATACATGTATATTTGGCTTTAGTCAGTTGTAAATATTATCCAAATTTTATTAGTCATTTATGTGAATTTAAATTTAGAAGTGTAAATATATTATGACATTCACATTTAATGATGATAAACAGCATATATTTCATGTTTACTGTGTATTTCCGTCAGACTATTTATTTCATAATGTGTTATCTGTTATATTGTAACAAATAATAATTGTCAAAATATTTGTTGTTTTATCTTTATTATTTTTTGGTTCAAGTTTGGGATTTATCTTATTTATTACCATTTTCAGAATAATAATAACACTGTACACTGTCATGTCAGTTTTTGCATTAGAGAACAGTTCAAAGGTATGGAAAATATGTTTAATGCTTTCAAATGTTTAAAGCTGTGTAAATGTTGGTGAGAAGTGTATGGTTAGTGCATGACTGCATGTCATGGGTGTAAGCTTTCTTGTCCTTATTGTTCTTTGAATTGTGAGGTAACTGGAAGCGGTAGATGGTTTCTTGTAGTCATTTGGCTGATCTACCTGTCATACGAGTGAAATAACCTGGAGTTTGGAATACAGCCTCAGACCCAGCAAGCGCAAGGCAATATAAGCATTAAAACAAATATTCTCAAAAAAGCTAGTAGGTCATGAGATTTTAACATACATATTGCTGATTCGACTTTCTTATGAGTTGTGGGACAGGGTTCCATAGCATCAATCAATCTTGACCAAGGTTCATCCTAATTTGCCATGGCAACCAGTACTGTAGATATAATCCCTTACTGGTAATTAAGATCAACTTAGGCAAAGCTAGCTTTTTGGAACAATACCCAGAATGCAACACTTTGGGTTTTGGTTTTCATTTCTGTATAGATATTTAATTCAACATTGTGTTGTGAACAACTTTATCAAATTTAAATTTTCATGAATTATGTATTTCTCTTAGTGATCAAATAAATATGGAAAATTGACCTTTTAAGAAAGGAGGTTAGTTTTAATCAGTATTATGTAAGTAGCAACCTTAAGAGTGAATGTCTATTTCTTGTTTCTTTGGGTTTTTTAAATTACAAATAATATGAAAAAACTTGTTGTGAAGTGAGCAGATAATTGATGAATACTACTGAATAAACATATTCATGCATTGTGTCAAATAGTACAATATTCATGAGCTTATGTTTCCATTGTCTGTAACATTTTTAATGATACTGGGTGTAATTTGTGTAAAATGAACAAACATGTGTTGCTTCAATAATATTATTACCGTGATACGAGGTGTCAAATAAAATGACAAAATGCAGAGTTGATGGGTTATGGTGAAATGTCTTATTTACAAGTAAAATGTCCTATGAATTGACATATTTAGTTATATTATAAACACATTTGTCATTTCTACAGGCATTCATATTTTTTTTCCTGATAACACTGTACTTACTTTATTTGATAACCTGTGTAATACTCTTAAGATACAAGACATAGACTGACTACCAAATCAATAAAACCGTAAATTTTAGTGTTGTGAATCTTGTAATATTAAAGACCCTTTCCAACAATATTTAAGATCCTTTCCAATTCTAACAGTTTTGAGGATCTGAAGAAATTGCACATGCAAACTTGTGTTTTCAGACCACCCCATGTGGTTAACCACCCTCAAATCTGTCCAAACTATTAGATACTCATTACCTCAAAGTAGATCTATTAAATCATATCATTGATAAAAATGTTTTGATTTTTTTGCATCATGCATCTATCTTTGTCTTGCCACTGAGTGTGAGATTGTTAGGATTTGCTTTTAGATTATGATAATATTATATATAATGTATTATTTTTATGTTTTCACTAAGACATTAATCAAAACAAGTCATAAATAATCTAGTAGGTTTGACCTTTAGTAGCAGAGATGGTTATTGTCAATTAGCTGTTGAAATCTTTAGAACAGCTATGTTTGGATATTTAACTTTGTGAATTTTATCATAGTCTTCACATTTTGAGAAACAGTTGAAAAGGGGCAGTGGATTGATGGCATCATTTTTTTTTTTTTATTGTGGTCCTGAAAAATAATATTTAATGTCTTTCCTAGAAACAAAAACAGCTGCCTTTCTCGATTTGGACCAAAGACAAAAAAAAAATGGTATGTGCATATCTAAGTGCAAGTCTAAAGTTTCAAACTGCTGTTAACTTCTTGGAATACATTGTATAAGTGTACCAAGGCTGTGAAGAAACCAATATAATTGAGGAGTTTGTAGGGTGTGCAATCCTATTCATAATAATTCCTATCTCAGACTTATACCTATATTTAACTATGTCTTTATTGCTTTCTGTGATGTTGCCTCCAAAATCCAACATTGTAATGAAATTGTGAATATACAAGTGGTGCCGAATGGTGAACTCATATTGGTGATACAACTAGCATTGCTTTATTGTTGTACAAATGACGTATTTGATGGGATAGATGTAATATACATGTACCCCTCGTGTTGGTCCTATGTTAATACAATACTCAGAGTATCGTGCAATGTGGTTATGTTGTTGGTTTTTTACATTTTTTTTATTGGTTTGATTGGGGTTTAACACTTTAATGGTACTTCAAGTTATGTTGTCAAAATGATGGTGTATCTGCTGACTGGATGAAGGAAAACACTCTCTAAGCCATCCATTCAGAACAGTCTGTAGCTGATTATGAGGAATCCATACCGGAGATATACAAAGGATTGCTAGATCTTGAGAAATAACAAAATGTGGGTGAGGTTTCTATAGATACCAGACACTTAGAGAATTCCCCTAGTTACGTCACTCGGGAATCAGGATTGACTCTTAATAAAAGTCAGATGTTCGAATCACAATTTCTCCACATGTTTGCCAAACTTGCATACTGTTTAGTGAATATTGAACTATTTTTAATATGTTTTCTGTCAATTAGCTCCTAGAGCAACCAGACAACAGTAAGCTCTCAGATATATGTAATACAGTTTGCATTGATTGATGCTGGTGACAATGGTTGTCTTCTTCTTTTTGGCTGGCATGCTTCAGAAACACTGTCAATACCTACATAATGGTATGCTTCAATGGGACTAACTGTACACTAAGATTAATTTGGATGGGAGAATAGATGGCTCCTGGGAGGAGTACACTAGCCCCTTGTGGTCAATCTTTTAACCCCCATCAATGAAGTTTCTTGTGATCACTTGTGATATGATTTTGCATGTTTATTAGTTGGGGTTTAAGGATACACTCTGGCTATGATTCGATACATACATGTATCTCGAAATGGTCATTACAATACGTATCACAATACTGCATTTTCTTCTATCAGGCTTCTTTAGCATAAAGAATTTCCGGATATTTAATTGCAAATTTAAACTATTTGGTTGGTTTGTTTGGTTTATTAATTGCTCTGTGAATTAAAATCATAAGAGGATTGAAATAAATAAGCTAGAACTCATAAAACACAATTCTGTGGTCGCTCGATACAGAGATATATCATATCATCAGGGAAAAACGATATTTTGTTACACCCCTAATAGAAGTCTAAATTAGGATTAACCCAAATTACATAGTTTTAACATGGTAATAAGTTTTGAATATATCAAGCCAATTAAAATTTTGGACTTTATACTTTAAATCAGGATGATCCAGCAAAGAATGGAGCTACCAGATGCTCTCAAGAGCTGAGGGACAACACAAAGCTGATTGGATTTCTGACGAATGTTGTGACTGTCTATTCTTTGTTGCCAGTGAAGTCCAGGGTGATTTCTTTCACCCATTGGTCTGGCACATATGAGTGAAGTAACCTTAAATATGGCATAAGACCCTAATCAACGTTGCAAAAAATGAGTAAACTCACCAGACACACCCTGAACAGAAAAAATAGAAAACGATCAAATTTTCATTGGTTTTATTTTCACTTGTCAGAGAGCACCCCTGGGCAACAATTAATGTAATGGTTATAGAAATACATTTCATTGGGCTCTAACTGTAAATAAAGTCATGGAACAGCAAGAGAAGTACATGGAAATTATTTCAATAATCAGAATTGTAAATCATAGGGATAATCAAAGGTGGCAATACCTGACAAAATATGATCAGCATAAAATACGGTCACTAGAACATGAAACTATGAAAGTAATCACAAGACTTGGCTCCTTACAAGAACTAATACTAACCTCATAAATATTTAAACAAATATAACTAATGGCAAAAAGATATGTTTCCCCAGTAAATGGACAGATTTTTTGGCAAGGTTAATAGTGTATCAATAGTGATAGCTCTGGAGGAAAAGCATTAAATAGCAATCAATCTTCATCTACCAAGACTACATACATTAAGACCTTGTTACAATGTATATGATTGCATGCTGACTGGTTATTTTTGTATTATATTTATAACCAGTCAGCATGCAATCATATCAATTGTAACAAGGTCTTAATGTATGTAGTCTTGGTAGATGATGATTGATTGCTTACAGGTAACAGTTCAACTGAGGGTGTTATACCACAGATAAAGTTATTTCACTCAAGTGGCAACACATAGCTAGATTGGGGAAGAAAGTCACCTTCAACACAATCAGAAAAGGTCTGGGAAGAATAAAAAGAGTATTTAGTTTTATTTTCCTGGTATTAACCTGGATGTCCAACAATTTCATATTACATTGTAAATAGTGACAGATTAGTTTAAGTAAGAAAAATAACGCATAAGCAGTTGATTCATAAATAGCAAAAACTCAAGTTCAATAAAAAATATCATGGACCAAAACAATGTGGACGCTCACAGTTAAATTTATATAGATAACAGAAAGTTCCATGTCGAGGATAACAAAAGTTCCAAGTCAAAAATCAATGAGCAAATAAAACATAATCAAGATAAAACATAGTTAAGAATAGTAAACATAAATAAAAATTATACAGGAAAATGAATAAAGATAAGTAAAGTAAATATAGTCTGGATCATTGGACACATTAATCTACTGTCAGTTTCAAAAAATTTAAAATTGGATATCACATTCATGGTTTCACTATTCAGTATTATTAACTGTTTGGTGATTTAAACTGAAGATATGTCAGAATGGGCGATACTTTCACACTAAGTACTATTTAAATTTTTAGGCAAACAAATTCAATCATTATTTTTTTAGCTTATAATTCAAATTTAACTGGTTTACATAAATTCAACATAATTATCACATATACATACAGTAAAAAACCAAGAAATTATTCAGCTATACTTTATTATGCTAGAAACTGTATAATAAATACTGAATCTAATAAAGTTATTATAAATCTGATGCCAGCATCACTAAGTCATGGTCTCCCATTCACCCATCAATTTAATATATAATAATTTTCAGTATTATTAAATGATTTTGAAGAGTGATAAATTTCATTAACAGTTTAAATAATACATATATATACAGGAGTGCTGGAAAAAGTTACGCCTATTCATGGATAATAAGAAGCTTATATAAAATACCTAGATAATTTCATTAGCAGTATGGACTATGGCACACCTATCTCATGGCTCTCTGAATTCTGTGTAAACTGTTATCACAGTTATCACTGTGTGGTGTTATCTGTTTGCACTTTCCAAACACTCTTCTGAACTGTTGTATCAGGCATTTTCACAGGCAGAGTTAAGTCCCTTTAACTATAGGGCAGGTATGCCCCAAATAGTTCATAAAGACTAACAAGATGCATTACGAGCTTAAAATGTGTCCAATACATGATAATGCACCCAAATTCAATTAATATATTTTGAGGCATTGAGCTCTTTTGTAAAGTAAAAATACAAAAGATATTAAACTTAAGCCTGAGAAAAATAATTTTATTATAAGGAAGAAATAGTCTTTATTACAAAGTCCATATCATTTAGTGACTAAGTCAGGAATTCTCTGAAGTTTTATTTTATAATTAGTAAAAACCATGTTTATGTTAAGATATAAAATAAACGTAGCCCATGATCTGAATTCCGGCCTGTCTTAATATAATTACTTATTTGTTTGGTTTGGGATTTAACTGCAATGAATACTTAAGGTTATTTCACTTGTATGGTGTCATGCCTGGCAAATGGGTAAAGGAAACAACCCACACTCACCCCTGCCAAAAAACAAAGGCAACTCTTAACAATCACAAGGCCCCAAAACAAGGATCCAACAACAGATAGGCTTTTGTTGTCCATTACCTCTGATAACAATGGGAAAAAAACAAGCTCTCTCCTAAATGCCTGCATCTTAACATAAAAACTTATTTTTGTGCTTATCTTCCATCATTTTATGTTTGTACCCCATAGAGACAAAAATAAATGTCATGACGAAATAGTCTACTAGTATTTCATTACTTAATACACCAAAGATGGTCCCTGGGTAAACCAATAATTAGTATGAGATTATTTACAGTGGTTGTGATTAATGATTAAAAGGCATGAATTGTGATTTGTCCCTACATATTATATCTACAGAAACTACTACATATCAGGCAATGTAAATGTGACTTGAATAATGTGCAGGCCAAAGTAGGTGCAGTTGAGTTTTGTTTAAACATTCAACATATTTCCCAATGCTCTTGGTGCCACAGCATTACAATTTAAATCCTCAGTGTTTAACGCCGTGCTTAAGGGTATTTTCTTTGTTTTGGTCCTCGGGCTAAGGGCAGTGTAGCTGAAGTATATTTATGCTGTCGGATATGGAGGAGCATTAATGTCCTAACAGGGCAATGGTGTATTTCACTAGAGTATGTTTGGGTTTCTGTTCATTCTTTACATTTTGTTTGTTTGTTTGA
>JAVFBW010111083.1:0-26146 GCA_034783835.1 Mopalia ciliata | reverse complement strand
GAAAATAAGATGATTTTTCGATTTTAATTGATTTACATCCCTGTGCCAGTGTGACTGCTTTTAGAAATATATATATGTATATATATATATAGATATATAAATATAGGTAAAGTGAATGTACATGTATGTGTGTACATATATACTTGTCTTACCGATAACAATTAGATAATATAATTTATTTTTCTATTTACGGAATAATGGTTTATATTGCATGGTGTAATTACTTAGCAGTTAAGTTAAATTTTATTGAAAGCCTCCACTTGTATTCTAAAAGTGTTACATAATGTATAAGCTGTAACTTAACGCATGACTAATGTCAAATAATTGTGTTAAGAAAAAGGGTTAACTGGCTTTAAAGGTTATCTAAATATAGCTACTTCCATTTGCGTCAGCTTTTAAAATGTCTAATTTGTGTACCTCCATAAAACAGAAGTAAATTGATTTTCTGTAAGAAACCAACTTTCGAACTGTTGTCTATTGCTAACTTCGCACTCTCGTTCTTTAAAATACGTATGACTCGATTCTTAAACTATTGTTAGACAAGAAACTATTTGTTTGATGATTACTGCGATAACGATGAAGTGTACATATTAATTAATTTTATTCTGCTTTAAGTTATAAAAAAAAGAGCAAATGTCACTTTTACGCGAGGGGCTACTCCAGTCAACTGAAGCCTTCAGCGGTACAGTGAACCAATCGCATGGTGGCAATCCACGTCACATGATGTGTTCCTCTTAGCTCGTGAAGTGATACGATCTATCCTCGTGCAATGGAATATTTCCTATTAAAGCGGGCGAAAATTTAGAATTCTTCACTTCGCAAGTTTCAAGTCAGCTGCATAACTGTCTTCCATGAGTACAACAAAAGATTTCCCTGAAATAGCAAGTCTGCTATCTGGAATACTTACAGGTAAAATTTAAATGAGTGACGTCAAGAAATTAGCTTAAAACATTTAACGCATCTGTACCCGTAGCCGACCTATACCCGCACCTTACTCGAAGCTGGGTTAAATTGCTATATGAAGTATAAAGTCGGGTTGAATACTTTAAAATTATGTCACTGTCACATGCATGTGGAACAAAGTCCCACACAATGGCTTAAGCAGAGGGGTGTCCACTCGTCCTATATGATCACCCTGAGTTGGACAATTCTCTCATTTGGACACCCTGTTTTAAGAAACCTGAACATGCAGGAGATAGGGATTCTGTACGGATAAGACACCCCGTTACTTAAAAAGTGAAGCAAAATGGCCATTTTAGACACCAAATCCATACTTTTGATTTCTGGCTAATCCCCCCCTAGGGTGTGTGTTAATTATATCAGATGTGAAGATATTCATTTCGTAAAGCTGTACAGACTAAAACTGCATACAAAACACACACGTATACAGCAGAGAAAACTATGCTATAAGTCATTGTTTAAATAGCAGGGTTAGCGCATATTATGGTACTTACCTCGAATGTCGCGCTAAATAATCCATGAAGTGAAATTGATGCGCTACCCTTATAACCCATCGTTATATATCTCAGTGTTTCCATTGCTTAAGAGAAATGCGAATGTAAAACATAATATCAACACGAGGAAGTTTAAACACACTGGAACAACGGGTGCATGTGTGGACATCTCTTTTATTATAATGTCTTTCCTACTTAACGAGTGCTCTTGTTTTGTAGAACCAAAAGTGTATTAAACAGAAGTATGAAATAGGCCAGTCTCAACGGGTGGACTTTCATAGTGCCATATGACTCCTTGCCCAAGAAATGGGTGATTTTGTTCGTTTCTTGCAGTTAGAATGTCAGATTCGACTGACGCCTTATGCGTAAAATATAACCTTGAAAAGTTGTAGAAATAGCTTTAGCATGGTTTTCACATAATTCCACATGTCATTCGAGTTTCTGTATGTCTCACTAGGGGGCGCTTTTTCAACAAAAATGCCTGGGCAATGGCTGGTTTCGTACTTCTGGTTGAAAGCCTGAATAAGATCGAGAAATGGTAAGAATGAAGGAATTGATATATAACTACAATTACCCAATCGATGTTATCACAGAAATAAGTAAAAGGTACTTTGTGTCATAAATCGTGCACTTGTCGTGGAGGAAAAAGTAACTATTGTGGATTTCCTTCCTATATAAACGTTATATCACAGTAAGCTGCATGTAACAGTTCCCATTGCAACAAATTGAGCATGGTGGCCATGTCGTAGGCCTACTCTGATTTGTTTACACCTGAAATTTAGCTGAAATCGTTCATGAGCAGTTGCCTTCTCATATCGGTGGACATTTTGTAACCATCGAGTACCATGTAGCGTTTTAACGCAGACGGGGAACTTTGGGATAAAACCCGCACCATTAGTTTCTTACCAGGAAATGACGAAGGAGCTCTACTTTTACAAAAATTACAGGTGCATAAAATTTGGAAAATGTGTTATGTACATGTAGGTCAACATAAAATTGAACAATTTTATTTATTTGAAAATGATTAAACTTGTTTGTTTGTTTGATTTGGGTGACTGGTATCTTTAAAAATGGAATTGGATTGATCTACAGCTGAATTACATCAAAGCATAGTCCTGGTGTATTTATACAGCTGTAATTTGCCTTGTTTCGGTCGCACATTCAAAAAAATTGTACTAGGTTTATGACTAAGAGGGATTTACGTAAGGCAAGATGGCAAGGCCGCTTCTGGTTTTAATCAAATGCTGAGTGGATTGTACTCACACAGGGGCCCGGTGTGCTGCAGTTGTCCATATTTGTCCATATTTCGTGAAAATGGGGAAATCAACACTCCCTCCTCTTCATGCAGCGACACATTCATTTAATAATCTAAAAAAAATTTTTTTAAAAATCAAATCTGACTTATTTTTCTTCGTCAGGAAAAGATATACAAATATAAAAAAAACAACGATCTCCTTACTGCTCAAATTAAAACCGTCTACGCTGACTTTTACGTTTTTATCTTGGAAAGGATAAAACTAAATGATACCTGAAGTTTTAAGAAATGTTTTCAAGCATATAGTTGTACACCTTTGATAATTTTCAATCAAGCAAATAGGTTTAATCTCATAGAGGAATTTTATCTTTTTTCCAGGTGTAACGGAATGAATTAACATGTTTCACAGCTTGCAAATTAACATTTTCTTTCTGCTGTCTTTAACTCCATAAAAGAAAGTTATACACATTTGCTTTATACTTGCGTTAGGTTGAGGTCAACATGCAGTGTGTCCAGTGGATAGGATTTGTCGTCAGTTTGATAACGGCCATGTTTTGTGGACTTGTTCTCGGCTTCAACGTGTACGCCGTCAAACTGAAAACATCATTTCGCCTTGACCAATGGCAGAGTAAGTAAGAAGCTATACTGCCAATTCATAATGTTGATGGGTGTCATTTTGGGGGCTTTATTCTATTCATCATAAAAATTCAACAAAATTTAATCAATAAAACAATTACGTCTAGCAGCCAGGTGTGATTGAAATCGGGCTGTTAGCTGCAAACAGCCCCAACAAATCACTAAAGCATTCTGTTTTCCATGACAGAGAAATAACCGATCTTCAACAAACTGTCAACGAGCGTTCATAAGCCATCGTACTGACCAAATTTCAGAAACCCACTCTACTGACCAAATGTCCATAGGCCGCTCTACAGATCAAATGTCCACAAACGGTTTACGGACCAAATGCTCATTAGCCGTTCTACTAGCTTTGTAAACATAGCCCATACATACAATATTGATTTACTGTTATTGGGCTATGCACGGCTAGGCGCCATCTTGGATAGTGACCTCATTCCTGAGCTCACCGAAGCGCATTTTAAGATTTTCATACAAGCAAGGGATTTCCCTCTTGTGTGAGAAACCCAAGTAAAACAACAAAACGATAAGAATACAAAAACTTCGCCTACGTGTTGTTGTTTACCGTTGTACATAACGACAGACGTAATGGCTGAGGGAGGCGTGCACCTACCTACCCCAGATATCTCCGCCTGGCAAACTTGAATTGTATTCCCATCCTGTAGAGCAATGGAAATTATGGAAACAAATGTGGGACAACTATTCTGTAGTGGCCAAATTAAATGAGCAATCTGAACATTATAAAACTGCTGGTTTATTACGGCACTGTCGGATCTGAAGCGCTCAGAATTTATAATGGATTCCCGTTCACCGATGAGGAAAACCGTAACGATTTACGTACTGTCTTATCTTAATTTGATCAACACATATTTGGACAAAAACATGAGACCTCTGAACGTTATGTGTTTAACCAAAGGGACCAAGATTCGTCAGAAAACATGGACTCCTATGTAACTCCTTTACGCTATATGGCTAAGACAGGTAACTTCTGTAACTGCTTACATGATTCTCTTATACGTGATCGTGTTGCTCAAGGCTGTACAGACAATCACACGCGTAAGCGACTACTGCAACAAGGGACTCTAACATTGAAACAATGTATCGATATTTGTCGCAGTGCTGAAGCTACAGCAACTTAGTTTAAATTAATGGTAGGTACAGAAGACACAGTAAATAAAGTCTCCAACTACAAGCCGTCTAGACAACGGTCAAAGGGAAATAACTCTTCGAGGCAGAAATCCTCTCCTGGCCAAATCGACTGTAAATTCGGTGGTCGTCGACATGTAAAGAAAAAGGAAAAATGTCCAGCCTGGGAGTAGAAAATCATTTCTCACCTAAGTGTCCGAACAGGACTAAATATAAACAAAATAAAGTACACTCACTATTACCAGACACTGACTCTAGTGATACCGACTTTGTGTATTACGTTAAACCTAAAGGTGAAATAATGAGAAAACCCGTAAAGATGTTGAACTACTAATTGGTGAACAGTCAAATAAATTTCAAGTTGAGTCTGGAGCAACGGTTAATGTGTTGCCGGTTAAATATGTTCCAAATACCAAACTAGAGCCGTACGATAAACAGCAACAAATGTGGAACGGTTCGAACCAATCACCCTTAGGCAAGTGTCCTGTTTGTTAAGAAACCTTAAAGACAGAAGGAAATATTCTGTTGAGTTTATTGTTGTAAAACAAAACCACACCCCTATCTTAAGTAAACGGGCGTCAGAACAAATGGGTTTCATAACATTTCAACTCCGTAGCCTCACTGAGTACTAACTGTAACTTTGATAATATTCTACTCGAATATTCGGATGTGTTCACTGGTGAGCAAGAGACTCTTCCAGGTAACTAAGTAGACAGTTACATTTATTTCACTGTGTGCCATTTACCTTACTGTGCAAATACATGTACACGATTGTGCTCTACACAACGATATCCTCATATATAAGTTAAATACCCTCGAGTTCTAAGTTAAACCCCAATCAAACAAACACACTTATCCTATACAACTATACCAACTCTATATGCCGTTCTGTATACGCTAGCCTCTATATGTTGTGTGTTATAGGACTATTTTAACATTCGTTGTGTCTATTATCTACTATATACCGTGCATATCATATCTGAGATAATTGTCTTTTATACAACTATGTGATACTATGTATGTGTGTCATTACTTCTATTCTACTCTGCTTCTCATCCCCTGATAATTGTATTTTAACAACTGTATCAGCCATGTGTTATCTATTTACAATACCGTGCATGTCAGTTTTATACGGCTCCAATGTACCGTTCAAGGGATCGAGTCCGCCTGTCGGCCATCAGGTATATGAGCGAGTCACATATTGTCGCTTCGGCAATGTCGGAGGTTGTTTTTACGAGATTTCCTCCCAGTTTGCCATCGTAATAAGGCTGGGTGCGGTGTGAAGTGGAAAATCCGTCGTCATATAAATGAAATACCCTTGAGTACGACGTAAAATCCCAATCAAACAAACAAATAAAAAAATGACACGGCTTTATCAACATCCTGCCTGTTGTTCTGCCTACTACATTGTACATGACAGCTTCGAGTTATTTGTTTGTGTGTCAGCAGTGGCCTCGATTGTGACTGTTTACCTTCACCCATTGGCCTGTTACGCTCTAATATGAGCGAAACAATTAAAGCATGGCTCTAAACCCAAATCAATCTATATTGTCCATATCATCTCTGACTTATAATGTGTCTCAACTCTGTGCGTCCTTCCTTTTGACATGAAGTTGGTTGGAGGAAACTTCATATTGCCCTGGTGCTCTCAGAGCTAATGGGGAACCGGGAGCTGATCTGTTTGTGGTTTCTTTATAGCGTTTTCTTTGTTGTCTTGTATTTGTCCTGTGATGTCTTTGTTTGTGGCCAGTAATGTCGAGGGCGGTTTCCCTCACACACTGGGCTGGTACGTCGTTATATAAGTTAAATACTTATTTAACAATACAGTACGAGGTTAAACCACGACCAATCAATCGTTTTCGATAAAGTGCAAGTCAGATCTCAGTTACTCGTGCCTTATGTAAATATATAAACTGTTTGTTTCATCCGTCTTCGATTCGGCTAGGCGGTAATACTTATGTTCTGTTTACATATTGCTCTGTTTATTGTTTTCGAATATTATACTCCTATCTATTGTATTTTCACTGATCGGCAACCCTATATTTTAGACAAAGGTATGAAGCCTGGTGTTTCAGGGTTTGTATATAATGCTAAATGTATATGGCGTGTGTATACATGTTTGTGCATATATTTGATAACTTACATTGTATCTTTTGAACAGGTCCATTTCAACCTTTTTAACTTCCATGTCTGTTTCTTCTGTTGAACAATCTACCCTTAGGGACAATAGTCTGACATCTTTTCTTAATCAATTACCCTTTCGTGACTGTACCAACTTCCCTCCCCCAACCACCTTAGCTCCATTGACAGTACCTCCTACATTTAAGCGATAATCCGGGCTGCAATAAAATGCATAAAGGTTAAACGGGCATCATTTCTTGTGGTCAATTATGCGCTCTAATTTTTTAATCAAGCTGTATCAATTTTATACTTGGATCTTAAAAAATGGGTAATGCACAAACTACAATCAAATTTATCCGCAAGGCCATGTCTCGGTACTTTTATCATTAAGCAGAAGAGCTGCACAAATTTTAACCAATTAAATATCTTTCTTTTTAAAAGAGATGCCTACGTCACGAGACATTTAGAACTGTTTAAATCTTTGACGGTTCACCTATATAGGTCATTGGTTCACACATGTTATTAACCCATAAGACAAAAGAGTGTTAGTCGCGTGACGTCAGTACAGAGCTGGCCACGCCCAAAATGTCAGCCGCCAGTGGTCATAGGGAGGTATATATCTGTAACCCTGGGGTTATTTTATGAACACAAGAAACGACTAGTCCATGCCGATTTTTAAGTTTATTTAATGGTAACCTTTCACGGAATATAGGGGTCATTTCAGCCAGGAGTATCGCTTTAACAGCATCCATCAATCTAAATGTGATTGAAAATATGTGTTTTAGTCCAGTAGAACTTAATGCACTCGACTACTATTAATCTCACACTGAGGACAACAAACATGAACAGCGACACTGGACAAACCTCACTTCCCACCAATCTAAGTACTTCTCTAAATCATCTCTTATCTGCCACCTTTCATCCATTTCTCAATCATCCGATGGACAATTTTCGGTTTTCCACATGAACGATCGCAGTTTAACAAATCACTTCGATGAATTTCAGGTTTACTCAACAACCTCCATCATGACTACAGTATTAGGGTTTTCAGATAGCTGGCTTCAGCCTCACTGATCATTTGTGTCAATTCCCTGGTTACACCTCATATTCTCAGTTCAGATCATCACAAAAATATGGTGGGGTAATACTTTGTATCAACAGCTTTGCTTTATGCTGTAACATAAAGGGTGGTGATTATGAATCGCTTTTTGTAGAAAAACTTCATTCAAATACAATCTGTCTTGCTGGAATCATCTATTGTCCACCAGGAAAACAAATACAATCATTTAATGAACACGTATTCATCACACTTAATACAATCTCGATAAGTCGTAAATGTATTTTAATCGGCGACTTTAACATTCATTTATTTAACACTCCTCATTATAAACTCTGATGATTTTCTTTCTCAAATGAAATGTCGATATTTTTTCCCCGAATCACCAAACCTACTCGAGTCTCATCTAGAAGAGCAACACTCATCGACAATATATTACCAATTTTTTTTATGAAGATCATTTCCTGGCTGGTTTACTTGTCACCGACATCACTGATCATTTCCTCATCATTCATGTACATACGGCTTTACCACAAATGACCCCATACGACAAAATATTTTATTTCGTAAAGTTACTTCTCCTCAAAAAAAATTGTTTATTGATAGCGTCTTGAAAACAAACTGGAATGTCGTCATCGATTTTTAGCAACGCATTGTGTACCTTTGATTATATATTTAACCGCATTTACAACCACAGCCTTCCTCTCTCTTCTTTTCACCAACCAAAATGTCCCATAACCAAGCCTGGGGAAACACCTGCCATCTTGGCATCAAGTCATCATAAAAAACAAACTATACCGTGAATTAATATCAAATGCCCCAGCTATAAAAGAAGTGTACAGGAAACATAGGAATAAATTAAACAAATTGTTAATACACCCAAGACAAACCTACGTTGAAAACAAATTCAGTCAATCATATCAGGATATAAATCAAACATGCAAGCTAATAAATAAATTATTACAACGCAAAAACCATTCTCCTCTCCCCGATTCTTTTATTGTAAACGGCAACGGACGAACATGTAATTGCAAATAACTTTAATTCCCATTTTAGTTCCGCAGCACAAGAGTCCAGAAACAAATTACCAAATCCTCAACACAGGTCACTGATTATCTCCAAGACACATATCAACATCAATTTTAGTTTCAAAACACCTGCCAAGTCCAGTCAACAATCAATAACTTTAAACCAACGGCTGCTGGTGTTGATGGTATGCCTATGTCTTCATTAACACTGATATTGCATCTCATATCTCAAACATTAGCATACATCATCAATCTATCATTTCACACAGGTATCTTTCCTAAAACATCCCAAATGTCTTAAGTCTCACCCATTTTTTTTAAACAGGCGATCCTCAATGCATGGACAACTATAGGCCTATTTCCGTTCTGCCATCTTTTAGCAAAATCACAAAAAGGCTAGTATGTAATATGATCGTGGACTGATGCTTGAAACAAACAACATTATATCATGCCATCAATATGGTTTGAGAACCAATCATTCCCCCTATCAGCTGCATCATCCATCTATCATAAACTCGTTGAAGCTAAAGAAAAGCGGTTATACAGTATAGTTAACTTTCTTGATTTGTCTAAAGCATTTAACACTGTTGATTTTGCATTCTTTTTCTTAAATTGCGTTTTTATGGTTTTTGTATTCTTTTTTAGAGATTATCTTTCAAATAGAACACAAGCTGTTTCTTGCCATGGTTGCCATTCTTCCTTCCCTGCTGTTAAGTTCTGTGTGCCTCAAGGCTTTTTTCTCGGTCCTGTTTTTATTTTTGACTTATATTAATGATATTATTTCATCATCACAACTCCTTCAGTTCATTTTATTTAAATGTAAACTAAAGGACTATTTACTCACTACGTGACCACGTTTAAAACCTAGCCCTAACTGGCTAACCCTAACCATAACTTTACAGTGAACACCTAGCAAACATAAGGGCTGCATTACCTAAGCTACCAGAGGCAAAAATCTGTTATGAAGTAAACTACACAAATCATAGAAGGTAGCCCTTGGCGAGACATAGTGGTGTAACTAATAACTGGGGGCAATGCTCAATGTACCTCTCTGTATATAAGATTGCAAGTGTTAACATGGATAATAATGATATTGGTTTGTACGAGATGCTTTGAAGATGAAATTAAGTGAACAGCTTGAAGTTGAACACAGACACACACAAATGCAAAGTGATTATTAGCTTACAGAGTAATTCCATGCCGAAGAATGTAAATGTTGCCAGAAATTTAATGGGACATCCTTTAGCAACAATTCACAGGCTAAATAATGACCATGAGATGTATATATGTCACGGAGGGCTCGTGATCAAGTAAAACCGGGAAAACGAGTATTGATGGTGATGATGATGATGATTTATTAACAGCTTATTTTGTAACACGCTCCAGGAATGGACAACCTGGGGAGATAAATTGACAAACGTTAGGAGGACAGATGTAATGACTTTAAACGGCCACCGCAATTTCCAAATATACTATCAAATTACATGCAAAAGGCAAATCTTGTAAAGGATTGGAAATGTTACCTTCTAAACTACCAAAGTAACCACGAAAACCCTATTTACATTCAAAAGTGAAACATTAGAAGATTTGTCAGGACAGGAAATAGACTTTAAAACAACTGCCCAAGTAATTGCCAAAACACTAAAATGAGAATAGGCAAATTGGAAATTTATCCAACATTTTAAATAGTAATATTACAAAGACATACCTTGAGAGAGAAATTGACAACCGTCAGGACGACAGATGTAATTACTTTAAACTGCCATGAAATTATCCAGGTATGGCTTTATATAGCTTAAGTTCTACATTCATATGCTAAACACTAAATAAGCGCAACCAATCACCTCTTGCACACAAATACACCAGACAGTTGAAAACAACAGTAGCCGTTAGCAGTACCATTGGTGTACGACGACATCAAGTGGTTAGTAATGGTTGAAGCATCAATGGTAATGAATGAATGTATGAATGAGATCAGAATGAAAAGAATGAATAAAGACGAGCAATAAAAAAAATAAACAAACAAACAAAAATAATGTTAGTATGTGACACATACAACAGAAAATGGCAACAAGGGGAGCCTCCTAGAACTAAAAGGACATTGCACCAAATGCAGAAGGGACAGATTACCAGAGAAAATATCACAGACAAGTTCTTCCAAAAAGAGTGCCCTAAAAAGTGGTGCCAATGGAATAAGAGACCATGTAAACTAGTAAAATAAGCAGTCTCATGAAATAATGGTTATAATAAAGTCCAACTGGATGATATAAAACTTACAGGGTTTGTTTATTAAATGAAACAAGTAGGGAATGGCCTATGACCCTGACATGCAGCCTTGCCTCTGAATACCTCTCCATTGTGATGGATAAACTACAGCTCCAGGATCCAGGCTCGGGTCGTCCAATTTTATGCTTTGGCTGGGCATAATACCATCATTAATTTGCCATAAGCCGTAATGTTAACGTTTGGCCCCACAGTTCCTTCCCTAACTTTCGTTGAGCGAAAATCCCTGGCACATGCTTTAATCCGTCCTTTTGGAGTTTTGCGTTAAAATCTTGACGGGGGATGAACGTCAAAATAAAGCAGTGTAGCTTAACAGAGTAAATGAAATCTCTCAGAATCGAACGGGAAAGCTTTAAATTTGAAATAGCAATAAATGTTTTTAAATATGGTCATCTTGTCAATTCCGAAAAAGATACGTTCAAATTCAATAAGTGAGAACATTAGTATTAATATGTAAATACTCGACATACATATATGATACTTAGTCCTCTGTGAGTTAGTTAAGGCTGTTCTCCTTTGCAATATTACTGTATGGTATATTTTTTGTTTCTTTGTTTTGTTTTTTTCCAGGCTATAGGGATGGTGGTGCTCCCAAGCACCTTGCTCTACAATTATCCAAGCAAAAGAGTCTGGAGCCTAAACACATCATAGAAACGATACAAACTGGGTCTGCAGAAGAATGCGCCCTGCGTTGTGTGCGAAACGTTGCTTGTGACATCTTTACTTAAACGCATCAACCTAACCTAAGAAATTGTTATCGCGCCTTCTTCGGACCTGAAACATCGTCCGTGTCTAGCAGCGGTGGGTGTGTCTCCTACGATCTTTCAGTCTTTTGGTAAAGAGAAGAGGATAGCCAAGCTGCTTCTACTTACCATGGGAGAAACATTTTCCAGTCAAGTAAAATACTTCACATTCTATATGGCTGCGTTAATGCTGGTATTGGTTGTCCAATCGCGAAGTCGTTTGTTGTGGCAAACGTTTGAACACGGCGTTAAACACCAATGTATTTATATGTCGTTCAATCTGTCAAACACCGGATTTTCAGTGGGTTACTGGTTTGGATTCAATTTACCTAATTTCTTATTGTGCATAGATGGCATTCCATGTTGAATAGATTTGCCTTTCAGTTCTGAATAAAACTAAGCCGCTTCCCATTTAGTATCAGATAGTCAGTCTTCTACCATATTTAATAATTTAAAAATACTTCGTTGCTCAATGAAATCGCCCTTGATGGCAAAATTTGTTCAACTATACACATTAATAATAGGCCGGCGGCCGTGGCTAAGTGGTAGCGAGTGCGCTTCCTGAACTGAACATGCTTCGATTTACCGTTCACGGTTCGAGTCCGCCTTTCGACCATCAGGTATACGCTCGAATCACATGTTGTGGCTCCGGCAATCGCGGGGGTGGTTTTTACGAGGTTTCCTCCCGGTTTTCCACCGTAATAAGGCGTGAAGTGTGAAGTAGACAATCCGTCGTCATATAAGTTAAATACTCTTGAGTACGGCGTTAAACACCAATTAAACAAACAATCAAACACATTAATAATATCATTAGGATTCTGACGGACACATCAACGTATTTTAATCAAGCAGTTCTGGCAATAATTTTAACTACACTTTTTAAACCTCCTGCAGTGGTAGTGGTATGGCAAGCCGTTTTATCACTTCTACCTTTTTTCTACATATGTCGGATTAGTTTTGCTTTTATTTTACTTATCCACATATGTGAAATTCTTTTTTATTTATGTTGAACAGATTTTCACTGATTTGAAAAACAATTTCACATGTGTAAAATACAAATTTATTTTACATATCTAGAGTTCTTTTCAACATATGGTAAATTCTTTTCCACATAAATAAAATAAAATGACATATCCTAACTATTTCACATATGTGGAAAAGAATTTCACTTATGTAACATAAACTTTTATTTTATATGAGTACAAAAGAGTTCCACTTATCAAAAAACTGATAAATGACTTCTCCCCACAGCAAAGGACTGTATCCAACCTTCATATGTGCTCCTATCGTCTTGTGTAGTCTTTCAAGACGAAGGCAAAGACGATAGGTATATATTCCACATGCTGTGTAAGCTAAGCCTCAGCAGGGTACACTTCTGAGTCAATTTGATTAGAAAATGGTCCAAATGTATCAAGATTACAACAACAAAAACACACGGCGAAGAAAATGACCTACATGCTGTATATAGGTCAATGAGTGCGGACTGCCACAAGTCGAAAACCCCCATATACTTAACCCACAGCCAACAATTAAAAACCATGCATTTAATTATGAAAAATGCAAATTAAGGTGACAAAATAAAGAGTGAATATTATATTAGTCGACGGGTTTATTCTGTACTTTTATTTTAGTCTACATCATTTTATTTTCCCGACGAATCAGACGTATAGTACGTAATGCTCTCTACAGAATCGGTCGCAATTGTAGGCCTATAAAACAAATGTAGTTCCCCTCATTTATTCTTCACTAGAAAATAACAAACGCTTTGCGAAATGCAGAGGGGGGAGATCCTTCTGATCTGATTGTACTTTTTGGGGAAACTAATTTCCGCTAAATACAAGCTGTAAAGCAGAAGTCTGTAATTGAGGTCGTGGATGCTTTTATTTCACATTTCTACAAAAGAGTTCCATCCACCTTTTTATTTTACATAAGTGAAAAAGATTTCCACATATGTTGAATAAAGGCTTGTTTTCCATACGTCGAATTCTTTTTCACATATGTTGAAGTCTGTTTTACATAAGGGAAGTTTTTTCAATATATAAAAAATCACAAGTTAATTTTAGTATGGAAAAAAACAATTCCACATATGTGAAATTCTTTTCCATATATGTTGAATTCTTTTCCACATATTTTGAGTCCTTATCGACATGGTTGATTTTGTTTCACATATGTGAAAGAAAGCAATTTATTTTACATATATGGAAACGAATTCAACATATGTGGAAAAGAATTCAACATATACAGAATAAAGGTAGAAGTGATAAATCGGCTTGCCATACTAGACAAAGGAAACTATTTTTAAGGTTTTTAAAGTGTATACACATTACTTTTTGTGGTAGTATGAGTTAAATTGCATGGGTTAAAGATTTACTTCAAACTTGGAATGGACCCGATTCTGTGATTGATTGGTTAGAATCACCCTAGTGCTTCTTATTTAGATGTACCGCTCACCGAGTCGAGTTCCTCTGTTGATCCGTTGCGAAGCTGTTCATCAAATATGTGAGAGAGTCTCATGTCGGTCTGGCAAACCGTTTTATCACTTCTAACTTTATTCCACATATGTCGAATTATTTTTTCTTTTATTTTACTTATGTAAAATTCTTTTTAACTTATGTTGAAAAGAATTCCACTTATCTGAAAAACAATTTCAAATATGTAAAATAAAAATTTATTTCACATATCTAGAATTATTTTCAACATATGTGAAATTCCTTTCCACATAAGTAAAATAAAACAGTAAAAGCGAACTATTTCACAAATGTGGAAAATAATTTCACTTAGGTAAAATAAACTTTTATTTTAGATGTTTACAAAAGAGTTCCACTTATTAAAAAGCTGAGAAATGATTTCTCCCCACAGCAAGGGACTGTACCCAACCTTCATTTGTGCTCCTATCGTCTTGCAAAAACTTTCAAGACGAATGCAAAATTATTGGAATATATTCCACATGCTGTGCAAGTTAAGCCTCAGCAGGGCACACTCCCAAGTCGAGACTTTCGATAATTTTTTCCATTGTAGCGAGATACAACAACAACAAAACATAGCGCAGATATATTTATATATAGGTCATTGAGTGCAGTCTGCCTGCCAAAAGTCGCACCCTAGCATATATTTGCAGCCAAGAATACAAAACCATACACTCTTTTATGAAAGAAGTCAATTATGGTGACAAATATAATATGGTGAATATTATATAGGCGACGGGTTTATTCTTATTCAGTATTTTTATTGTAGTCTACATCATTTTATTATCCCTGCGAACCCTTAAAGACGGATTCCTAGACGAATTAGACTTTGTAATGCTCTCTACAGAACCGGTCGCAAATGTAGGCCTATTAAACAATTGTTGTTTTCCTCATTTATTCTTCGCTAGAAAATAACAAATGTTTTACAAAATGCAGAGGGTGGATGTTCTTCAAACCAGATTGTACAGCCTGTGAGGGAGAAGTCTGTAATTGAGGTCGTGGATGCTTTTATTTCAGATATCTACAAAAGAGTTCCACTCAGCTTTTTATTTTACATGAGTGAAAAAGATTTCCACATATGTAGAATAAAGGATTACTATAGATATGTTAAATTCTTTTCCACATATGTTGAATTCTTTTCCACGTATGTTGAAATTCTTTTCTACAAATGTAAAATAAAGTCATTTACTTTAAATATGTGGAAAAGAAATTCCCATAAGTAGAAAAGAATTCAACGTATGTGGAAAATAATTCAACATATGTACAATAAAAGTGGAAGTGATAAAAGGGCTTGCCATATGCGGGTGCATTTTGAAGAGGTTGCCTATCGGGTTACCACAGTAGTTTGTTGCTTCCGTGAGGAATTAAAACAGCCTGTCGTTGGCAAGCCGTTTTATCACTTCTACGTTATTCTACATATGTCAAATAAGTTTTTTTTTTATTTTACTTATGTACAATTCTTTTTCGCATATGTGAATTCTTTTTTACTTATGTTGAAAAGATTTCCACAATTTCAAATAAGTAAAATACAAATTTATTTTACATATCTAGAATTCTTTTCAACATATATAGAAATCTTTTCAACATATGTGAAATTCTTTTCTACATAAATAAAATAAAACACTAAAACCTAACTTTTTCACATATGTGGAAAATAATTTCACTTATGTAAAATAAACTTTTTTTTAGATATTTAGCCTATAAAAGAGTTCCACATATCACAAAAACTCAGAAATGATTTTTACACACAGCATCGGACCGTAAACCACATTCATTTGTGCTTCTATCGTCTTGTGTAGACTTTCAAGACGCATGCAAAGACGATATGAGTACATTCCATATTCTATCCAAGTTTACCCTCAGCAGGGCACACTCCCAAGTCGAAAGTTGACCAGGAAATGGACCCAACTGAATCGAGATTACAGCAACAAAACAAAGCGTAGTAATGACCTATATTATATATAAGTCATTGAGCGGAGACTGCCAAAAGTTGAACACTCGCATATATCTACAGTCAACAACGGCTAAAATACAAAACCACACATTCTATTATTACAGAATCAGTCTCAATGTAAGGCCTATAAAGCAAATGTAGTTTCCCTGGTTTATACTTCAATAGAAAACAGCAAATGCCTAGCGAAACGCAGATCGGATTGTGCTTCTGAACAGATTGTACCGGTACTTATTTTGCAAATGTATTACCGCTGAGGGAGAACTCTGTAATTGAGGTCTTAGATGCCTTTATTTCACATATCTACAAAAGAGTTCCAGTCACCATTTTATTTTACATAATTGAAAAAGGTTTCCACATATGTTGAATTAAGGTTTATTTTACACATATCGAATTCTTTTCCACATATGTTGAATTCTTTTTCACATATGTGAAATTCTTTTCCACGGATGTAAAATTCTTTTTCACATATATAAAGAAAGTCATTTATTTGGAAAAGAATTTAACATATGTGGAAAAGAATTCAACATATGTAGAATAAAGGTAGAAGTGATAAAAGACTTGCAAGACATGTCTAGAATGTATGAAGTCTTATTGTACTTATGAATGATGTACAATTAAATTCCTGGATTTGGCAGCACCGATGAGGTACAACTATGCTGACACATGCCTGTGTATGCCATTATAAATGGTGTAAACAGATTCGGCAATGGTATTTCCACTGTTGAGTTCAGGATAATATACCGGTATTGTAATGTAATTCAACTTGTATGTGTGATAGCAGAAGTCTATGAACTAGAATTATGTAACTGCCGTATAGTAATGTCCACGGCATTCTAGATCAGCACAAAACGATGACGTCACATTTCAAGCAAGTGCCTTTTTGGTTGTGAGGAACTCTGTGTAACGTCGTACCTTATCAGCCACTGTGTACATCATTTGTTCGTTCGGACGGCAGGCTTAATATTTTAAGAGTTGTGTTCTTCTGAATATTCTTGTGTGCTACGTCACATGATACGCTATAACAGGGGGCTCGGTCCCCAATGCCGGTTAGCTTATCTAAATGGCATCAGACCACCATTAATTTGCCATAAGCCGTAATGTTAGCGTTTGGCACCACAGCTCCCTCCCAAACTTTCGTTGAGCGAAAACCCCTGGCACATACTTTAATCGGTCCCTTTGGAGTTCTGAGTTCAAGTCTTGACATTTGATGACCGTAGAAAAATTTCAGTTTAAGGGCCTGGACGGTTAGATGTGTTGTCAAGCCGACTCGGAATTAAACAACAGCCCAATCACCCCTCCATCAAATGGTGATAAATACACCAATTAGGCTATAATTTTACCCTGACCAGAAACCTCCACTCAATTACTTCACATCAATACCAAATACTCCACAAAAAAAAAAAACAATTCCCAGGGCCAGAATAAATAAAACAAGACTAAACACCATTTTTACTAAGAACTATATTTGAGGCTGACAAAACGGAAGTCAGTAATAGCGGTCTTATGCCAAATGCAGGCACCACTGTTTCACAAACTATCGATATAGGGTGTTATTAACGTAATGCACGTCGACTGCCTTTCGCCTAGCGTGTGTGTTGCGAGTAATATAAAATATAAAAGGTAAATACACAAATAAGTGACTGATTTGTCATCACTTATTTGGTTATCTGCTGTCCCTTATAAATGATGCACACTCATTACGTGTGGGTCATAGATCAATCTTGAACATTACACGTTGTGCAAGTGCGTTTACTAATCGTACTTCCATGCATCGAATCCGTCTGTCGACCCTCAGGTAGGCCTATATGTTGCTGAGAGTGACACTGATTATGTGTAGGTCAAAGATCAATCCTGAACATTATACGCTGTGCACATACGTGTGCTGCAAACAATACTTTAGACAGTCAAAGGTAATGAGGGATACGTACGGCTGTCCAGTACTACCCCCAGCCATGTCCAGTACTGCCCACATATCTTCACATTCAAATGTCCATATGTTTCTTACATCTTAGTCATCTGATTGCATGTTTGATGTAGGATACAATATATCAAATATTATATCATCAACTGAGATTGATAATGGTTATGGATCTACAACAGGAGATGATCAATCTGTATGCTTATTAACCCTCTCTCAAAAACAAGGAAGGGTAACAAAAGTAAAAAGTCTGTCACTAAAAGACGGTTTTGTACTTTTTGTAAGTGAAGAATTTGTACACCCGCCAAGAAAAGACTGGATCTATTGTAGAGTCAAATGGTCAAACGAAACCTTCACCGATTATGGCAGTTGTAGGCAATCCAGTTCTCTTGGATATTCTTGTGGCTTCGGTCGCAATGGATAAAGCCGCAGGCATGTAAGCATTGTTTGTTTGATAACATGTTCTGTGACTGTCAAAAGCCTGAGTTCTTTTTTATTTTGTTGTCTGAAATACATTATGACTTAGCAGTTCTTAAGTGGTAGCATTTCTTTAACGTGTTGGTGGTAAGTTCAGTGTTCACAAATAGGTTGACTGTTCTTGAGGATATATCGTTCTATTTATAAAAATGTTTTTGAGCATTTCTTTTCCCCGAGTCAAGTTTGAGTTTAGCTAAATTTCATTACTAGGCATGTTCGTGAATATTGTGAGAGGAAAAGCTATAAGAACCCGGAATACCCACACCGCACCATATGTTTTGGTGCATCTTATTAAGTACAGCTAGAAGCGAACTTGCAACCTCATTGCTGAGAGGCTTGAGACTTTGAGTAAGAATAAATCAGTGCAATGAGTTTTTCATATAGCATTGACATTGAAATTTGAAATTATTGAAATTGACGCTAAATTATTATCATTTAATTTTTTTTTTTTTTTTTTTTCGTTTAGCGTAACTAAATCTTCCGAATCTCGGAATCTTCCGAGGATACCGATGATAAATTACTTTTTGTTTTCATATCGTGTTGATTTTTCGTTTGTAGTAACAACCTATAGCCAGTAAGTGAAAAAAAAAATTGAAATAACTCTGTATCTCTAAATAAGGCTACATTGTATGATAGACTATCAGCGACGCTACTTGATTCTCCCAAACCTGTATAAATAAGCGAATGCTACCATGATTCTGCAAATCAATACATATATATATATATATTTAATGTATGCGCAGTTCCTTGATTTAAACCGCTCCAACTTCTTCCTTGAACACTTTTGGGTTAGATCGACCCATCAGAGGCCCACTTGACGTCAAAATAAATCTTTTCTCAACCATTTTTGATCGATTTAAACTGTCTTCTCAATTCGAGAAAGAAATTTGGGGGGACATGCCTGGGTGTCTACTAGTTGGGAACCATCGCTCGATGAGTTTTAAACGAATAGGACAGTATCTTTTTTGGCGGGGTAGGAGGCCATACATATTCAATACTATGAAACGGTTAGGGACAGGCCTTATTATTAAGGTTTCGTACGGCTTGACGTGATATCTCTATTGAGTGTTAATACAGGTCTATCTATATACAATACCTTTCATTTAGTGTTAACAATAAGTTTTCCTGTAATCCATAGCTAAAGGCTTTACAGATACGTGTGTAGACAGACAACGCTGTATGGTCTGTTGTTCCTCTACTAATTAAAAATAGGGCCCGCGGCGTGGCACAGTGGATAGCGAGTGCGTTTACTAATCCTACTTCGATTTACAGTTCAAGGGATCGAATCCGTCTGTCGATCCTCAGGTAGGCCTATATGAGTGAGTTAAACGAGGAGGCTCCGGCAATCGCTCCTGGTTTTCCACCGCAAGTAAAGAACAATGTGAAGAGGTCTATCCGTAGTGGTATAAATACCCCTGAGGACGTTGACACCAATCAAACAAACACACAAACAAATAACCGGTAGTTAAATAGGAAAAAGATTTCGCTTCACATGCCCTCTTTATCTCACGTTTCACCTTTTTGCACACAGCGTCCAGTATACGCCTATATATATATCTAGGTTTATCGATGGCCCATGAGTTGTTATTGTTATGACGAGTATAGTAATATATGTGGGTTCAGCTAGCTATAGAACATGCTCAACTTCCTCAATATAAACGGATCTTGGACTATATAGCCGACCTCTGACACACCGCCCCTTATTACTCTATGAGAGATAATGCTTTCTATAAGTGTTCCAGGTCGATTCATCAGTAAAAAAAACTAAGCCGGGGAAAAAATATATGTACCGGCCTCTAATTAATGCATACTGTATGAGAATCGTCTATCCCCCACGCGAGCCTCGTAAAAGTACGATAAAGCGGCTGACGTATTTGTTGTTCTAACTCTGAATAATATGGCCGTCCTTACACACGTGCGTTTAGTTTACACAAGATTGAGGTGTCAAAATTCGGTTACTGACGCTTGCTTGATCTTGACCTGTCAGAAGTAGATTAATATAATATTGTGTAAACTGGGTCATTATTAAGCAAGGAGCATGCTATGGCAAAGAAGAATATTCAAGTCCAGGTGGTGTGGTTGGCATAGGCCTACCCCGATAGTCTGTACCGGCAGCCTATACAACAGTAGGTCTATATAGGCCAATCCGTCCAGGTCTTCTCGTTCCATTATTCGCAATCGCCTATGATTTGATTTCTTGAAACGTCCAGACAAGATCCAAAATGATGTTGATTCAAATTGTCTGTGGTGGAGTAAAGACACAATGTGTGCATCATATTACAAGGTCAAGCGTTCGACATTTTAGAAGCCGATCTTATCCGAAATTTGGCAATAGGCCTAAATGTGTCTGTGCAGAGCACACTCAAAATAGTCAAACTTCATTTGGAAAGCAATACGAACGTAACTTTTATAAACAGTATGCTCGCAATTTCGCCACTCGTCGACCAGGAGTTGGAGAAGGTAACGATGCTTGGAAGATGTTAAAAGACGAATTGAATGTGCTGAAGACTGGACAAGTGACGACTGTCGAACCCGAAGTGCCTCGAGAGACTGATGTCTTGATTATAGGTGGAGGCATCATGGGGAACTCGGCAGCCTACTGGCTTACCCATCGCAATCCTAAAAGTTTGAAGTGTACCATAGTGGAAAGAGATCCATCCGTAAGTTAATCTAATTGCCTAGAGTGGATTTTGTAAAACAGTTATTCTATTTGTCTAATAGCCTTATAGATAAGACCAGAAGTCTATGACCTACTCACATGTTATGGTCCGCACCTGTGGCTTAGTGGTAGCAAGTGCGCTTCCTAAACTGAACCTGCTTCGATTTACCGTTCAGGGGATTGAGACTGCCTGTCAACCATCAGGTATATGAGCGAGTCACATGTGATGTTGTGGCTCCCGCTATCACAGGGATGGTTTATACGAGGTTTCCTCTCTGTTTTTCACCGTAAGAAGGCTGTGTACAGTGTAAAGTGGACAATCCGTCATCATATAAGTGAAATACCCTTGAGTAGGCTATGACGTGGCTGTGTACAGTGTAAAGTGGACAATCCGTCATCATATAAGTGAAATACCCTTGAGTAGGCTATGACGTAAAACACAATCAAACAAGCTATACTGTGTAGTCTATAAGCTTATAAGATATGTATTCGCACATAACACCTTGTTCCTTATGATGTATTGCTCATCGATGTGTACTAAAAAAGTAATCCCATTTAAATTTTTCTGTTGTTTCAGTTCACTCGTTCTTCCACAATGCTGTCTGTTGGTGGAATAAGACATCAGTTCTTATGCCCAGAGAATGTACAAATGTCAATGTTTTCCAGTGAATTTCTACGCAACATCAGAGAACATCTTAGTGTACTGGGTAATTTTTGTTTAATTTTGGTTGTGTTTTTTTTCTGCCAAATTTTAAAGCATTCTGGGCCGGCAGCCATGGTTTAGTGGTAGCAAGTGCGCTTCCTAAACTGAAGCTGCTTTGATTTACCGTTCACGGGATAGAGTCCTCCTGTCAATCTGAGATATATGAGTGAGTCACAAGATGTGGCTCGGGCAATGGGGGTGGTTTTAAGCTACGAGGACAAGGAACAGTGTGAAATGGACAATCGGTTGTCATAAAAGTGAAATACCCTTGAGCATGACGTTAAACCCCAATCTAACAAACAAACCAATCTAACAAACAAACAAACAAACAGTACACTTGTAACTGTATTACCATATTTTTCTTCTGACAGCATTGAACATTCCTAGCATTCTGAAAATGTTTCAAGCCAATCCTGGTGTCTGCCAAGGGTGGTGGTAAACAAGCACTTTTTCATAATTTTTAGAGTTGATAATAATCCAGAAGTCACAATTATAAAAAAAAACAGGGGTTCAAGAAGTCCAGTTTAACTACCCTAAATGTTAGCCTTAAATGACGTCTTATCTTCCCCATTTCTTGTTTTTTGTGGGGTTTTTTGCCATGTTATATGTCAGGTATCAACGTCAAAACGCGATGCCTTATTATTCTGGAAGGAACCTAGTGCAGTCCTTTCAATAAATTCTTCTAGGCAGCTCCCTTCTAGACATCATTATAATGCATCATATTTATTAAACTCAATTCAGACTCCATTTCTAATGTTTTAAGTATAATAATAAAAAAAGAAATGGTTGGGGATTAAAAAATTTTAAAAATTGAACATGACACTAAAAAAACTAAATTTTTTCAGTAAAAAATTCAATATTTGGATGTCTAAGAACTCCTGAAAGCCTGAGTATTAATAAAACCAATAAAACCAGGACTCGTATAACACATCCATGTTGATATACAGGTGTGTATTTGGTCTGATGTTATAGATTAACTTGATTCTTGAAGACTTATCAATAATACTCTCCTCTGGTCAAAATTTAGTTATACTTCTCTTTAGTTTTAGGACAGTATAAAGAGCATGCAAAACAATACCATATTACTTATGTATGTAATATATAAGCTTACGGGTGAAATCATGATAAAACAGATGTTTAACATCACACTTATATATGACGTCCGTGAAATAGCCCAACTAAACATACCCATACAATGTAAACAACTAATATCACTTGTATAATGAAATGAAGGAGGTAGTCATTTAGTGGTCTGAAAGACATTATGTAAGTTTATGGTTACACTATTGGAAGTGTTAGAAAAAAGACTATATTCTTAATCACATCGTTATGTTTGAAAAGGTTTTGCACTTAAGAAATAAATTTTTTGATGTGTATTATATTTAAAATATGGATTAACTTGAGAAATAAATGTGTTGGTCTGTATTTTGTTTTAGATATGGATTTACTTGAGAAATAAATGTGTTGGTCTGTATTTTGTTTTAGATATGGATTAACTTGAGAAATAAATGTGTTGGTCTGTATTTTGTTTTAGATGTGGATTTACTTGAGAAATAAATGTGTATTTTGTTTTAGATATAGATTTACATAAGAAATCAATGTGTATTTTGGTTTAGATATTGATTTACCTGGGAAATCAATGTGTATTTTGTTTAAGATATGGATTTACCTGGGAAACAAATGTGTATTTTGTTTAAGATATGGATTTACCTGGGAAATAAATGTGTATTTTGTTTAAGATATAGATTTACTTCAGAAATAAATGTGTATTTTGTTTTAGATATTGATTTACCTGGGAAATAAATGTGTATTTTGTTTAAGATAAAGATTTAGTTGAGAAATAAATGTGTATTTTGTTTAAGATACTGATTTACCTAGGAAATAAATGTGTATTTTGTTTAGGATATAGATTTAGTTGAGGAATAAAGGTGTATTTTGTTTAAGATATTGATTTACCTGGGAAATAAATGTGTATTTTGTTAAAATTATGGATTTACTTGAAAAATAAATGTATATTTTGTTTTAGATATGGATCCGCCAGATGTCCAGTTCAACCCTCATGGATATTTATTTGTTGTTGGAGAGGAACACGTGGATATGTTGAGGAGGAATGTTAACATGCAGCAGTAAGTGGCCAATATTTTGATCATTGATCTAGTGTTAGAATTTATTTTACTTTGGATTATTTGATTCGTATTATTCTTACCAAGCTAACTTTAGTTCTATTGAAACCATCGTTCATGGGTAAGTTTTGGTTGTGACATGCTTGACTATTGTACCAGACTACTAAAAATTTTGTGTTCATCATGTTACCCGTGGCAACAAAACAAAGGTGTTTTCATGTCAAAGGTCAAGGTGGGTGGTAGGTACATGTTAATGTGCCATTGTAGCAAAGGAACCACATTAAATTGATTTCTAAAGAGTGTTTGAAGGAAAAATTGCAAAGTCTATCTAATTATTGCAGCTCCATGTCTTGTGTAACATCCTCCTGATTGATTTAGGTGACACTGTGATTGAAGGAGTCAGTCATGTTTCAATTATTAGATATCCCTCAATTTAGATTTTCCCGCCAAGAGTTGCTACTTAGCCGTATGGGATTTATACAATGAATTTTCCCTCATACGCGTACGTCATCAAGCTTTTGGCCAATCAAGTACGTTAGATTTTTCACCATTAAAAATTGATTTTTATTACTAAATTAAATATAAAAAACAAAAACAACATTTTATTTGATGGAAACATATTTTTAAGAGATGTTGAATCAGATGAAAATAAGTTTTTATTAATGCTTGTGGACATTTAAGTATGAAGTAAAACACCAATGACACAATGAAATGAACATTGAGTGCTGTGATTGCAGTCAAGCTAGTGTACTTTCCTTACTGGATAATGGATTGGTTCATCACCTAATTAATCAAATGTAGCAAATGGGATATCCTTAACAGCATCAAATTTAAGTGAAATGACAATAATTATGAAGAGAGGCATTTACATAGGCCATGGTTGTTCGCCAATCCAGTTTCCTTTCTTTATGTTCCTGAACTGAACATGCTTCGATTTACCGCTGATGGGATCGAGTCCGCCTTTCGACCATCAGGCATATGAGCCAGTCATATGTTGCGGCTCCGGCAATCACGGGGGTGGTTTTTACGAGGTTTCTTCACGGTTTTCCACTAATAAGGCTGTGTACAGTGTGAAGTGGACAATCCGTCGTCATATATGTGAAATACCCTTGAGTACAACGTTAAACACCAATCAAACAAACAGACAAACAAACCTTTCTTTATGGAAATAAATACTGTTTGAATCAGTTATGAAGAAAAGGGATACATGTAGTTGGTACACAAACAATAATCGGACGATTGGTAAAGATTCTGTATGATATATTTTACCTACAGAGAACTTGGTGCTAAAGTGAACTTGTTAACCCGAGATAAACTTCGGCAGAAGTTCCCATGGTTGAATATGGAGGGAGTGGAAGTAGGATCATATGGTGAGGTTATTTCTATCATCTCCAGCATGCGGCCGTGGCTCGGTGGTAGTGAGTCCGCTTCCTAAACTCAACCTGCTTGGATTTACTGTTCACCGGATCGAGTCCGCCGGTTGACCATCAGGTATATGAGTAAGTCACATGTTGTGGCTCCGGCAACTGCTGGGGTGGTTTTTTACAAGGTTTCATCTCGGTTTTCCACCCTAATGAGGATGTGTACAGTGTGAAGTGGACAATCCGTTGTCATATAAGTGAAATACCCTTGAGTACAACGTTGAACACCAATCAAACAAAGAAACAAACAATTGGGCCCCTGGAAATAGTGCCAATTTAATTACATTTGTGAAAGAACAGTTAATTGTATTTGTAAACTATAGTGTTTTAGCAGGAAGCAACTTCCACTCAAATACATTATTTTTCTTTACTAAGATTTTGTCAAAAACTGGGTTTTTTTTCTTCAATGAAATGATGTGCTGTTTTTGTTTGTATATGATTTATAGGTGTGGAAGGAGAAGGCTGGTTTGACCCCTGGCTCCTGACACGGGCATTCAGACAGAAGAACCAGTCATTAGGGGTGACCTATGTCACCGGGGAGGTTGTTGGTTTTGATTATCGTCAGGAGGAAGTGACAGTTGGTACTGGTTCGGAAACACAAAATTTTCTACAAGGAGCACAGGTAAGATATAATTTAAGTAAATTGGTCTCTTCAGAGTTGTCTCCCTGTTGAATTATCTCCCCTGTCAGGTTTCCACCACAC
>JAVFBW010111072.1:0-16295 GCA_034783835.1 Mopalia ciliata | reverse complement strand
TATTTCTTTCAGACTGTTGGTATATATTGGCCAAAAGAGCATGCGCAGTTCGGTCCCTTTGACGTGACTGTTACTGATAAAGATATCACCAGAGAGGACTTCCATATTTGGACATACGATCTAAAATATAATGGCACAGTAGGTTATAACACAATTATTACACATTATTTGTGTCCTTCAGTAACTATGTCAATGATCACATTAAATAAACGTTTCTTTCTGATTATCGATTAATGTGTGTTTTAATCACTTACGCTTTAATCCCTTGGGTCCGTTTCGCCTAAACTATCAGAGATGGCATGGCTATTTAGCTGTCACTAATGTTTTCCCGATTCGTCTATGGTTCTTTGGCGAAAGATTATTTGGTCACAGCAAAGCTTTGCTGCAAAGCTGTAAGACTAAGGGTAGCATACATCTACAATAATCAGGCTGTATTTACTGAGAAATGGAGAAACGCTAAATGTCCAAAATTATCAGAATCGTCACATTTGTTTAAAATGTGTTTAGGAGATTGTATTGTTGGATTACATAAGAGTGATAAAGTTAGCCTTGAACACGAAGAAAAGCTCAACCAGTCAGTATATCTTATGTGACCATATAAGTCAATTAGTCTTCAGCCCGCCAATTCTCTTTCAATTTGAACAGCACCACATAGAAAAGCCCAATCAGTCAGTAAGGACAGAGTGTTAACAAAGTTCATGAGTTGGACAAAATAATTCGAACAAACTGACTTATGTGATTTGAATTCGCATCAATATAACAGAAAGTCTGATATTTTCTTAAACCATGTCAATACATAGAGAAATACCAATTCCATGTTAAAATATTTCCTTACATGCTACAGGGTGAAGCTATTTCAGTAAAACAGTTCCGGTGTAAGTTTTGGACGGACAGAATCACACAGAACTCGATAGGATCCGCTCTTACTCTTATTAACCAGATTCTACAGAACACTGGAAAACATCCTGTCATTGTACACTGCATGTAAGTGGTTTAAACCATCTGCTGCTAAAATAAACAAGTAAATATATCCAAAATAAAAATAAAAACCCCGTAAGAAATCAAGCTGATGTTTTGTTTGCAACTTTGATTTTGTGGATAATTGCTATATTTTGTCCGAACACATTTCAACTTCAATTTTCAAAGTTATCTTTATTAACAATAGAGACAAAAAGAGGGGATATACAGGATGTTCAGGTTACCAATGGGCTAACGAACAATTGGCGCTCCCTTTTTATAGTGTCTTACTGTTCCCGAATGAATGATGTTAGACGTGTTTTAGTCAGCATTGAGTCAACACACGCCCATCCATCAAAACGTCAAACCGAAGCAAACAAAGTCAAACCTGACTCTGGCTTTAAGAAGTACATAAGTGAATGTTGCAGTAAATACTAAGCAAAAAGTCGAACAGATTAATGCTGATGTTACTTTAATCTTTCCAGGGACGGGTTCACTCGAAGTGGTTTGTTCTGTACATCATGTGTGGTGATTGAAGAGATGAAGACGAATAAAAATGTGGATATTTTACAAACAGTAAAACAGATGAGAAAACGAAAGTCAGAGATTATCACTGATTTGGTAAATACTAGTTATTTTAAAAACCAATTTTTGTGCGATTTAATCCAGCTAAGTGAGGCTTGATTCTATGAGTTCAGGTGTAATGTTTGCAAACTGAAAGAGATGAAGGTGTTCGGGTTTCATTTTTTCACCAAAACAAATCCTTTCCAACTGACTAAGTTCACCTTTCCTCCTTCTTCCCATATCACCGGAGAAAGTAAAATATATCACTTATATCAAAGTAACAATCACTAATTCAACTATTCTATCTGTGAACCAATTACTTCTTTCTTACCGATCAATTAATAAATCAATGAATCATCAAAATTTTGTTCTGTTCTCTAGCTAATGGTAGTTTGTTTAGAAAGTAGAAATGTTGTCCGAAATAAGATAAACTTTCCAACTTTATCATGCAAAATACTTCATATATCATTGTTTTGTCCGTGCCAATGTCTGTAGGAAATTTCTGTAGAATATACCACCGCAATATAATTGCAATATATCCATCGAACAGTTTGCTAGGTAATCAATTAAACCATCAAACAAGTAATCAAACTGTTTTCTAACTTATCATTTTTTAAATATATATAATCTTTATTCAGACCACACTTACACCTTAAGCTATAAAGTTTATTTTTTAAAATACAACAATGTACTTACACAATTTTTGACAGTGATAACAAATACATTAATTTCAGTTTATACATAAAAGTAATAAAGTTTAGTATGTTTCTATGGCCGTCTACATTCCCTGCTGACTACCGGGCTGAATATGACACTTGTTTTGGTTTCTTTCCCCACAGACTTTAAAACAATATTATCACAAATGTATACGCAAAACTAATCAACTAAAGAAACAAATCAATTGGTATCAATCAATTAATCAAACTGTTTGGTTACTTATTTTTTTCTTAAATTTGTTTTTTTAGGACCAATATGAATTTTTGCACAAACTCGTTCATGGATTTTCGGAGTCTTTTCAAGCGTATGCAAATCTCGGCTGACGACATTACTCAAAGTGGATCAGGATTAACCTCATGCTTTCTTAACAGATGAAGATTAGGAGATCCACACCTTGCAAAATGGCTTAACAAAGCCGCCTTAACGTACATCAGTGCACAATCCATTAATGCAGTTTGTCTCCCTGAAGCCTTAGGCTAGGCTATTAAGAAAAAAAATGTAATACCGTTTTATTGAAAATTTGATAATCAAAAACAATTCTGGGGCACAGACTAAAATTATTGATTTATGAAACAAGAAACGTCTGTTCAAAATTGAAATAGATACTGGCATGCGTGCATTTACTGATGTATCGAATCTAGGTATTATTTATTTCTACTAGTGTCACTTATCTTAGAAAAAGTGCTCCCGTGTCCAGATCAGCCAATAAAATCAGATATTTTTGCCAGCAAGTGGATAGTCCTAGGTACGAGTATAGGTCGACCGCTATGTTCACGAGCTTACAATTGGCATCTCCGATCAGTGATCAGCAAGTTATGTTACGCTTGGGGGTACTGACCTCCGCCCTTTGACAAGGCAATATTTAAACGGATTGGCAGATTTCTGCTGTTAGCTTTATTGGTCTATGTATTCGAGTGTCATTTGTTTATTACCAATATGCAGCACTATCGCCTTACTGTTATATTCTATGTTATTGTCATCTTTCTCATATTGGTGTTGACTATGTTAAACTTGTCATGTGATGTAATATAAAAGATATAAGAGAGCTTTCCTAGATTGGGAGATTGGAATTGAGACGCCAATCGGGAACAAAAGTTGCATGTTTGCATATATATGTTTCTTGAATTGCAATATTCTTGTAGTTTTGGTTTGAATTGAATATATTTTGAATTTACGTTCATATTTGTTTAGAACTGAATGTGTGCTAGGCGCGTTCAACATGATGGAGAACCCAAACTGCAGGTTTTACCTATATACAAAAGTGTCTTAGTTAATAAAATTGTTTGTCCAGGATTTATCACAGCATTTATCGGCAAGACATACAGATGCCTCTTAACCCAAGCAAACGAACACAGCAGTGGCAAAAGTCACAGTGAAATTTGTAATCACATTTCCCAGTGTGATGACTTCAAGTACTTACAAGACATTAGAAATTTATAAGCTTACCAGATCATTTGAATTGTGTTGATCCCCTACTGACTGTGATATTATTCTAGCCAACATATCTAGTGTTCATCAATCACAACACTGGTCTGACTTATTATTGAAAGAAGCTTTAGCAATCAGGAGACGGAAACCTATTCTGAATCACAGACCTAAAGTCACTAAAGACCTTTATTTGTTTTCCTAATTTTCTGCTTGCTTAGAAGGTTAACTGCATTTATGTATTAAAAGTCTGGTTTAATGATTGCCTTATATAGCTAAGAAATCTTAAGTAGGTGTAAATAAGCCATAGTTATTCCCCCTTCATTACAAGTTGTAACTTCTGCAGCTGTACCGAAGCATTTTTGGGTGGGTGTACAGGTAATGTGTATACCAGTCTTTAAAAACATAATGTTTTAGTTTTCAATATTTGTTGGCATTGTCTCCAAACTACACACAGTTCCCATACAATTAATAAAACCTAGCTGTGTGTAAAGTGGTTGATTTGACATATTGATGCTCTCTTGTGAGTGTGAACAATCTCAGTGTTAAACCAGTTCATAAAGTCAACAATGTAAATTATCTATGTTGATTCTCAGCATACGTTGTTAAACATAAGATTGTTTGTTTTTCCTTCTTTTTGCCTTTATTGTCTTTTAGCAAGTTTATTAATCAGATTGCGAAGTGTTTTAACCCACATTTTTAACATCCATGTTCTGATAAATGTAACAAATAAAAATAGGCATCTGTTTATCGGACCGTAAGGAATAGTTTAATTTTGTACAAATATGAGTGAGTATAACATTTTTTTGCTTCTTTTTTCTTATATCACACACATATTCATTTCCTTGTCTAATATACACTTCTAATTGAAAAATCATTACCAACGGTTTTTGTCTACAATATCTATACTTATCAATGCACATCTTTTCTATTAGCAGGATTTTATTGATGAACAGGGTATCGTGAAGGGACATTCCGTTGTCAACATTCCCAAACAAAATGTCTTTAATATTTAATTTCACTCTGAATCCTGTTTTGGTGTGAATACTTGTGTAAATTGCTTCCCATAATGGTTGCACATCTTGGCATTGGACAAAAAAATGCTCTATATAATCAATTTCGTTGCATGATAAGCATCTATTACTTGGTGCTATTCCCATTTTATTCAACAAAATATTTGTAGGATATATATTGTATAAATCTTCCAATGAAGTGTTTGAAGTCTTCCCTGCTTCGTACAGTCACGTGCTATACACCACTGATCTTTTTTAATTTCAAACTTAAATTTTCTTTCCCCAAAAATTACTAAACTTAGTATCACACCATAACCCTCCGATAAAAAAAAGTCCCTAGGTATCGGCTGGAGCATTTAGACACATCAGCTTCGTTAAAACACAGGATATCATTATCATAGAGCATATTTTTACATGAGGTTATCCATGCCTGTGGAAGACATTTGTCAAGACGTATATATTCTAGAAGACGATTCGGTGATCTCCCAAGCAATACAATGATCTCTTCAAATGAGAGCATCAGTATTTATAAACCAAAGGGAGACAACCTCGCTGAATGTCTTTGTTGTTCCACAATTGTTCATATTGGCGAGGGATAGGCACGATTTTGTTGAAATTTTCAAGTTGCATCCACGTTAATAGAGCAGTACTCCAAAACAGGATTTAATGTATTTAAATCCCACAAACTGGTTTTTGTTTACTGAACAAAAGAACACATTTAAACGATCGCCAAACATGTCATAGTCATACAGTGGTATAATTGCCCAATTAGCACTGACATTATTGTATAGTCTGCCTACCCATGTTTAAGACATTGAAGTTTGCACGGTTAACATATCTATCATTTTTAAACCACCTTCCCCATGGTTTCGTATTCTTTGATTTCCGTATGAATTTGAAAAATAACGTATTTATTTATTTTTGTTCTCTTGTGGTATTATCAAAGACTGAATAATATAACTAAATGAAGATAGCAAAAAAGTTTTAACTATTTGTACTTTACCCAAAACCGATAGATTGTGTTTATTCCAGTAAGCTGTAGTACGTGTTGCCTTTTTACTTCTAGTAGACCAATTTTCAGTGATGTATGAGGCTCCTTGACCTCTGCTGTATATACCCACAATTTTCATTTTATTTTTGGTTTTAGTACCCATATACATCACCCATTTTTCTTTTACAAAAACGTTCACCTTCTAGCCACATGCATTCAGATGTAGACTTATAAATACAGAGATTTAAAAAAAAAACGTTAAAATTGTTCAATAATACATATGGTTTTGTTTAAATCATCTTCGTGATGAAGGAAAAGAGTTGTGTCATCACCATATTGAACTAAACGACTTGTTTTAGAAGAGTTTGTAAAAGGCAGCGTAATCCGTTTAATATTAGGTGTTTGTCTAATTTAAGTCACTAATATTTCTATAGCTAAGATGAAGTCCAAAGGTGAAAACGTGCAGCCTTGTTTTATACCTTTGTCAATTTAACCAGTCAGATTGAAGCCCCAATTCGTCACGCAGCTTGTTGTATTTGTGTTCAGAATCTTTATCCACTTTTGAAAAAATATCCCTTAAACCACACAGGTCAAAACAATGCACCATGAACTCTTTTGATATAGTGTCAAAGGCCTGACTGATAGTTTTGTTATATCTAAATGAGCCGTAAAGTTTATAATAGATTCTTTATTTTCATCAAAAAGTAATTGCAGTACTGTGTAGTGAATTCTCTTTTTTATTATTATATAAACATAAGATTGTATTCAAACCAGATGCGAAAGGAAAGCATCAGAGGCCATACATGCCTACAACAGATAAGTCTTGAGTCTTACATCATCAGTTAGACGAATGAATCAGGTATGATTTGTCCAGGTAATGAAACTGAAGAGTTGCCTATTTTAAGGCCAATTGTTCTGGTTACTTAAGGCACCATCAGGTAAAGCCTAGGACCTGGCTCTCTCCCCCGTTAGCCGTGTCAATTTAATTCACTTTCGATCTGTCAATAGTCGAATGTGTGATTTCAGATATGCTATTCCGGACTCCAGGCGTTTTCGTTTTCTATACGTATCCCGAACTACATTAGTTCTATTAACTTGAGCTCTGAGCTATTCCGGAAGTATAAGTCCCGAGTCAACTCTATTCGCGTCTATAATTTACATACACTACCAACGAAATAATAGTGTAACGTTTCAAGGGTTGTTTAAAACAACCCTTGTTAATTTAGTAAATTATGTCGTATCATGTATTACTACTACCTTGTAGTAACGTTGATACGTGTTTTTGCCCCTACCCCCCCCTCCCCCCCCCCTAAAGCAGCACCCAAACTACTAGTATGGCCAGTTTGTTTGAAGTGAAGCAATGTTATCTTTTCTTAACACTATTGAGGGAGATTCAATTTCCAACAGTGTAAAAACAGTTTAAAAACACTAGTTGTGCTAGTTCGATTTACCTGTCTATATATCCATTGAACATAACGGCATCCACATGTAGGGCTAACGAAGTTTAACATGTATGTAAGCATACAAGCGAGATTCGTTTAAACGCTGTATCTAAACTATGCTAACAAATAACAATTGAAATACCAACTTGTATGTTGAAGTGAATTTCTGATTTTCAGCTTCTTCATGTAGTGTAGACTTTCGCTATGCAGTTTACCGCTTATGCTTCACTAAGCCACCCGGAAGAAACTGCACAAACTTTATTTATGTATTTAGCGTTTGACTGGATCGGTGTTATAGTAGGTCAACCCTTGCGTATATATCCTTCTTCGGACAGTTTTGTTTGTATAGCGGATATACATAGAAATATAAGTATAATAGATGTGAAGTTACACATCGTGAACAACATAGTAGACAGGACATCCGTAAAGCAGCCTGCTTTTCAATGTGTATCAATTTTCGCCATACCGTTGTCACGGGTTAACGAAATTGTGTACAGTGTCTATTCTATATACCAGGTTTTATATTGCTGATGAGACGAAGGCCGTCGGGAAGTGAAAGTGTAAATAAGTTGGTATAGTCAATGCCAGTTAGACTATCGTTAATAATACTTAATTAAAAAGGATACATTTGGATTTAACCTTGTTGGCTGTAATTGTGGATATAAGTCTCCAAAGGGTACCTGCTGATAATAAAAGTCAACCTGGGACAGTCTGTTATGATACCCTGTTAGCGCTATACTGTGTTTATAGATAAGGAGAGAATCAGCGTGAGATATAGAATGGCGAGATTAATTTTGCTTATAGCCGCTCTGTACTTAACCAACCGAGGTAAGTTATACTTTTGTATTATAATATTTCATCTATTCGCCTTTGTTTGTAGATTTAAAAAAAATTCAATTTCGATAAACTTGTTTCTTTAACAAAAATATCGCTATACTCCACGTGACGTGTTCAAGTCAACCAATGGGTTAAGTCAAATCTGTAGTTTGGGTCTAAAGTAGTCAACAGTCTTCCTTATAAATGAGAAAATAGTAAAGTGCACAAGAAAAACATTAAATTTATAAGCAGAAATAGTCAATTTTGTTTTTTGTGTTCGTAAGAAATTGACTTCTATTCGGCCATACAATCTGAAATAACATATAGTCTTCTTCATACTTGGATATATCGAGTTTTCGTAGGATAGATTGAATAGAAACTTTCGGGAAAATACGATTGTTTCCTGTCTCAATATCAGGGAAATGTTAGGAAATGCCTGCAGTGTGCATGAATCCCATGTGACTTGCCTATTAAGAGATTTCATTTGAAAATCCGTCCCACTCTAGTTGTTTCATTGAGACTTAAGACACTCAATTCGAAAGTGCTTCGGCTCCAGCTTAATGATTGACACCCACACAAAGCACCAGGGCCTATACACACAGTGTCCAAGTGTGATTTCTTTCTCACTGACAGAAAAATAAGCTCAATTGAGGTCAAGTTCAGAACACTTGAGTAATACGCGTCGTTATTGCCTACTTCTGCTCGAAGATGACCCATTTAATATTTACCCTAATGTAACATATTAATCGTTTAACTAAAAAACATTGCTCAATATCAGTACAAAAATCAACACATTGGACAGGAAGAACCAGCAAGCAAGAAAATACGCTTTTTTAAAAGTGTGTTTGTATGATTGTGATTATTGCGCCGTACTTCAGCTTACTCCACTTATATGACGTTGCATCAGCCCAACGACAACAAACTAAATCACAACTAGGGCCGGTTCATGTTGCCCCTTGACCCCTGGAGCACCAGGGCAACAGGAAGCCCTTCAATCCTAAGCCATGTATTCTTTCACATGTTACAGTGGAATCCAGACCGGATCAATAACTGCGCAGTAATATTGAATATAGGCCTACAGCTTCATCTATTAGCAGCAGCCTATTCCCGCGGATAATTTTCAAACAGTACAGACCTAAAGTAAAGTAAATGAGATTATACATGTATATATGGATGAATCATCTAATAACCTATATTCGAAAACTTCACGCTACAGCTCGACAATTGTTTTCAGATAAATGCGGATCTTCTGTGGGTTTTTCACTTAACATTAGGCTTACGAATGTAACAATTTATGTACATGACGTATCCCCGAAAGAATCCCAGGTGCATGCGACACGCGAGGCCTAGGGCTTCATCTTATTGTACACCCATTAAATACACAAAGCTTTTAAGTATGTCATAGTTATAACATAGCGTGTATGGGTTCTTTTTGAGTAAAAGAAAAGAAACTATGAGCGTGTTTTTATCTACTGTTAAGAGCTGGTATAACGTTATGGCTGAAATACGTGTATGTATGTATAGATATAGCTACATTTATATTTCTTTGAAACACAGGTTTACACGTTGATGTAGTATGAACCCATACATATTATCTTGCCGGCTACATATTTATCAAATACTTTGTATACCATGTACATGGCCATTACTTCGTCTCGAGAAATTCGTATGTTACCTATTATAACCCGAGATTATAAACTTGTGCATGTATTTTTAAAAATCGCCACTGGGAGTTTATTTAGAGAAGGAGATTAATCTATTGATTTATTAAAAGTATTCAACATACATGTGCCAGTGCTATTAATTTGTAGAAATTTAGTTAGATAGACGACAGAAAGATATCAGAATGTATATAAACAGTCAGAATGAATGTCTTAGTTACTCCTCTGATTCTATATATTGTATCGAGTGGTAATTATACGATTAAACTAGAATAGCTAACTTTGGTATCATTATGGAAGACCTGTTATTTACAAAGCAGAGCTTATCTTGATGTTTTCCGAATTACCTCAAATTTACTCTGGCTTGATATATTTACATGCAAATAGCTATTTACTGTTTGGGGAAAACAATCTTATTAAAACATTATCTAAGTTGCACCGCCTCTGCATACCGTCCACTGTGTTCAATGGAAGTATATTTTTCAGCGCAAGCACACTATCGACACACTTGCTGAAACCGTATAGAACTTCATTTGACTGATACGTGACAAAGTTAGATAACAAGAGGCTTACGATAAGCATCCGTTCTTACCTCCACTAATTATTTTAGTCAGATCAACTTGTACCCGGTAACGAAAATGTAATAGAGGGGGGCTAATTTTGAGATGGTATCAGTCAAAACACAATCATACCCAAAACCTTTTTTAAAACGTTCCATTAAATACTTTATAAACTAGTGGCTTGAATGAATTGCACGATATAAAAGAAGTAACAAAGCCAATAAAATACATAATAGCAAATAAATACACTTTGTATGTAGAATATACTAAGAAAATGAAATAAATGGTGTAAACGAAATGCAGACTGGGAATAAATCGGATGATGATAATTAAATACACAATTCAAATGAAATAAAAGATGAAATACAATTGACAATGCTAATTGGCACGATGCTAATGAAATACAAGAAACAAGTGATATACAAAATACTATGTACTTACATGGAATGGACGATATGAACGTTATACACAACATAGGTGAAATACAAAGTCAATATACGATTTACCTAAAACACTCGATTTCAATAAAATACACAGTAAATAATAACGCCGGCTGCTTTTAAAATCTATGATATATATGAAATACAAACGAAATGCACAATGCTAATTTAATACACGATATAAATTAAATAGACGATATTAACAAAATACACGAAATAAATGAGATGCAAGATATAACTGAATTGTATGATATAAATGAAATACACGATTTATATGAAATACGAAATATAAATGAAATGCACAATGTTAATTTAATACACGATATAAATTAAATACACAATATTAACGAAATTCAGGATATAAACGAAATGGAAGGTATAAATGAAATGCACGATATAAATCAAATACACGATATATATGAAATACGCAATATAAATGAAATTCACAATGCTAATTTAATACACGATATAAATTAAATACACGATATTAACGAAATACAGGATATAAATGAAATGCATGATAGAAATGAAATGCACGATATAAATGAAATACACGATATATATGATATACGTAATTCTAATAAAATACACGATTTATATGAAATACACGATATAGATGAAAAACGCGATATAAATGAAATGTACGTTATAAATGAAATACATGATATAAACTGAATTCAGGATATATATGAAATGGAAGATATAAATAAAATGCAGGATATAAAAATATACACGCTATAAATTAAATACATGATATTAATGAAATATACCATGTAAATGAAAGACTCGATGTACACGAAATATGGTAAGATCAGTTATTTTGTATGATTTAACCCTACACTTCCATGCACTTTTTCGGATGGTTTTCTTAGCCTCCAAACATCATATAAGAGTGCCTTTTGTCAGAAAATAAAGTTGAACATGTTAAATCATGATTGATCCAGAATGAACAACGAAACACATAATTTGTCTCTAATATTAGACGGAAAAACATTAAACGATAAACATACACGGGGAAACGTAAAAATGTTAACATTCATAAAACATATAACAAAGAAGTTTATCAGTGGGGGGGGCGTGGGCCTGGAACTCCGAGGAAGGTGCTTTTTCTCCTAGATATGTGTAAATACAGGAAACGAGAAAATGGCACATTGGTTTTACTGGTTCTTAGATAAACGGAATTTTAGCGTTTTATGAAGGCAATATGATAATGAGGGTAAATCAGAGAATGGTACAGTCTTTTTATTAACAGATAGGACATGTTAGTATGATTTAAGAGGCCAAAATTTCTCTGATTTCCAATTTCCACCAGAATTATGTCCAATAGATTGTTAACAGTACTAGTATCATTAATATAAGTCAGAAAAACAATAGGGCTCAGGATTGAGCTTTGAGGAACCCCGCAGGTTATATATTGATCGGGCAAAAAGAAACCACAAACTAAGACACATTGGAAGCAATGAGTTATAAAGTATAGTTTCGAAACCATATGATTTGATAAATTTAAGGGACAAATACAGGGATTTATATTTATTTTATTTTTTGGCTATTATTTAATTGTCATTTGAGTGGATGAATTGAAAGCAATATAGGTGACCAGAGAGGGTTTTCTTTATTTATTGGAAATGAGGTAAACACATTTGTAGCTGCTTTTACGAGAATTTTGCCGAAACATGGCAAGGCTGAGATAGGCCTATAAATGTTAAGCAGGGAAAGGTCTCGGCATTGAAAACAAGCGCAACTTTAGTAGATTTGAGTGTCGTTGGGATTAATCTAGTGGATTAGAATAGCTTTACAATATGATTGAGAGGGTCAAATATATGTTGGGAAACAGTTTTGACTTAGAAAGAGGGAATACCATACTGTTCTGCCGAACGTTGTATGTAAGTCAGAAAACGTGTTGAAGTATCCAATCGGAAATTGATGAGCTGACCTCATCATGCTTCCAAAGATGGGTTTCGATGGATTGTAGCAAGGCTATTTGTTTTGTCAATTTTTGACTCGATACATGTGTTTAATTTATTTCTTGGCAAGTTGGTTGGTAGGTAGGTTGGTTGGTTGGTTTGCTGGCTTGCTCGTTGATTGGTTGATAAACTGGCTGGTTATTTGGTTGATGATTGATTAGTTGGTCAATTAGTCGATTGGTTGATTGTTTGGTTGATAGATTGACTGGTTGTTTAATCGGTTGATATATTGGTTGCTTGGTTTTTTCATTTATTGATTGACTCATTGGCTGATTGATGATTGATTGATTGGCTGGTTGGTTGATTGTTGATGGAATTATCAACCGATTGATTTGTTGATTGGTTGGTTGACTGACTTACTGATAGACAGACTGACTGAATGATAATTGATCGTTATAATTTAATATACTTATTTTTATTCAGTACCACAAATGACCAAAACAGTACAGGATTTCGCTTTTGAAGTTATGCCAATGATATGTCTGCACGACGGCGTTGCAATGGAACGAGAATGGCACACTGACACCTTCAAAACTATATGTGAACCGTTTTATTGTGTTGAAAAATAGTAATCATCAATTGCTAAGAAAAAATGGTAAAATATGTTATTGCTTAGTATATACACTGTCATAGTCGGAGTGCGATTTATGTATTAGGTGTGTGTAGGCTGGGTCATTTCTTTAAAAAGTTTTCGTGTTGTACATTTAACATTTTACATTGTTCGTTTTATAGATGTATCGTTTTACATAGTCACTTCCTTTCTGAAATGAAGTAAGGTTTACATCCGTATTTGTGGCTAGCGACTGCCTGGATGTTTATTTATAAATAAGGTACCCTATGACTTCAAGGTACACTGCCTAATATGTTCAGCTTTGTTCAACAATACAGCTGTAGAATACAGATCACATGATCTATCCCCAGCGCTTTGATGGCTCATAGATATTTGAGTTGCCGTCATTCGCTTCAGCTTGCAAAGGGAAAACGTTTTGTTTAAAATACTTTTAACACTCAAGACATGACCACTGCAGCGGTATATGATAAGCCATTTTATCACTTATACATTTATTCTGCATACTTGAATTATTTTTCACATATGTGAGATTATTTTCCACGTATGTTTAATTATTTGTTACATATGTAAAATAAATGATTTCTAGTACATACCTGAAAAAGAATTTCACATATGTACATAAGAATTTCACTTATGTGAAAGAGAAGTCAACATATGTCGAAAAAAAGGTAGGTATGTTAAAAATAATTATTTATTTTATATATGTTGAAAAAATTATCTTATGTTAAAATAATTCAACATAATGTGAAACAGAAATCAACATATGTAAAATAGGCCTACATTTTTATTCAACATATGTGGAAATCTTTTTTAGTTATGTAGAATAAAAAAGGTTAGTGGAACTCTTTTGTAGATATCAATTACAGACTTCTCCCTCACAGCATGTATTTACCAACAATAAATGTGCTAAAAAAGGATGATTGTTTTTCACATAAGTGAAAATCTTTTCAACATAAGTAAAAAAGAATTTCTCTTATGTGAAAAACAATTGTACATAAGTAAAATCAAAACAGAACTAACTCGACATTGTAGACTAAAACGGCTTAACTACAATAGCGGTTATGTCGGTGTACCCTAGTGTGTACGCTGCAATTAAAACGGGTACTCCCTACGAATAGTCCATCCACCGTACTGGGTATGTACACATGTCAAGATGTCAGCTAGCTGAACACACAGTCTGATAAAAACTTTTTTTTAGGTTGTTTGGTTTTGGTCTAACGCCTTACTTAAGGTTATTTCACTCAAATAAGGGTTTACCGAAGCAATGGGTGATGGGAATCTCCCTCGACACCACTAGCGACACACAAACCTAAGACAGGACAAATATACGACAATCACAGGATGTAAAACCAAGGCAACTCCAACAGATAAGCTTCATGTTTGTTCATTGCTCTGAGAGCACCAGGAAACAGAACCCTCCCAACCTTCTGCTAATTATCTGAGTAAAGATATATATATATATACACGTACAACTAAATGGGGGTGTTGCCCATTAAACCCGTCGCCATCTTGCCTTCACAATATTACGTGTAGTCCGCTTGGACATAAATCTTTATATTATATTGATGTGTAGTGATATTCGCTAATTTTCTGTGAACAGTGCGGTGAGACAGTTTACAACTGTACAAGACAGTGCAATTGTCGTTTTTGTAAAGTTACCAATAAATTTATTATTTATTTTTCACCTACTTTAGGTATTGTAATATTTCTAAGCAGCGGGAAAGAGTATAGATCAGCCACCTGTCCTCTGAGTAAGAACCTGATGGCGCGGGTTTATCTAAAGTTGATAATTGCGTTACAAAACTGAATTGTACTTGATGGTTACAAAACGGATAGGGGATTTGTCATCCGAACAGGATGTAGATTAGTATGGCGTCTATTTTTATGTGATTTCAAATTAAACGGCCAGATATTACGTGTTCAATTACTGGTATACTGAATAAATATTAACTTTGGCGATATCTGGAAATAGGACAAATACTCAACGTTTATTGAGGGCGGACTATATATGGTGATGTGTATGTCATCCGAGGTTGATAGAAGTTAAATATACGGGCCATGTAGCTGACCGTAGATTTACTGAATTATTCAATTTGGTCCAAAAGAACACAAATTTCCATTTTTTTTTTTTTGTTATGGTTCTTTAGAAAGTTACCTCTATCAACCGCTGGTCATGTATAAACATGTCAGTTGTTTCGTGTTCTATGTACCTTGCTGCCTCCCTATTTTCTACTAATAACACTGTTCAAACACGGGCCGTCCTCTTCAAAATTGTTTTATTCGCCTTAATTTATTATTCTATGTCTCATCTACCATACTTTAGACTTAACTCTATTTTTATATAAATTTGATTGCATATTTAATCTAATTAAGGAATAATTCAAACTCTCTGGGGTTTTCCTCCCACCAATATTGTTTACATCATGAACTGTTGTATTGTTTTCAAATAGTCAATATCATGATAATTTACACTGTATACGTCAGTGTTATAAACTGAGATTAAGTTGTTAACTAGGACACGTGGTACCAGTGATCTCGGCACCCGACTTGTTTCATGGCGTTGCTTTGTTATCATCACTGTTAAGCAAATGCTTTAAAGTGTTGTCAGAAGAGTCACAAATATTCGTGTTAGGAATGGACGGGCACTATAGGCCACAGTGGTGGCGTGTCTTCATTGGCAGCATGCTTATTTATGTTTACATATTTATAATCAATTATTTATTGCCCTTTTGTTAATTATGGGATACTGTTGGTGACTGAACTCCTATTATTGTATACTGAATGAATGACTATTATATCAAATTATGTTGGTGAATACACATAAATACAAAGAAACAATCTATCATTATGTCACAATAACCAGGATGTACCGATAAAATGGACAGTTATGAGCTCGTCAAGTGGCACAGAGATATCGCCATTCGAACACATGATAGCTCTATATATAGACTCTTATATAGAAACCATGCGACATAACGTCTATCAACGACGATCTGTCGCACAACAATCAGGTATATAGGTCTTAACATTATACATGTATATGCAAATATATTTTTTGGGAAGCTTGGATACTAAGAATTACCAATAAGTAGATGTAAACATCCAATAATTACTTATAGCAAATTGAAATAATACCAGCAGAAAAAATACAATGCATTTTTTTTAAGGTTTATT